>CM021107.1:494938455-495238221 GCA_007115665.2 Sequoiadendron giganteum
CCAAGGGAGAGGATAATTGTTTGGTGACCCTATTTCTGGGATGCCTCGGCATTGGAGTGAGGTTGGAAGCCTTTCATACTATTTAAGTTTTTTTGAATTCAAGGAAAGCATAGGTGAATTCTGTGTGAATTTTTTGGTTTTTGTATTGCAGTGATGCTTTAATGGAGTAGTTTTTGCACTGTAACTTGTGAATGATGTAGGGTAGTTGTTCTTTGAATTTTGTGTGGAATTAGTTAGTTAGTTTGTTTAATTTCAAGCACTTCTTGGAAATAGTTTTGTGTTCTACATTATTGTTGGTCTAAACTAGACAGTTTGTAAAGAATGGAGTGTTAGTTCACTTTCCCACCATACAAATTATACAGACCTTCGGGATTAGTGACTAGAATCCATGGATGTACATATAGTAGGAGTTGGGGCCTTTGAAAGAACATGAGATATTGTGGAAGTCTTATCTTAGGCGAGCCAAAGAAGAGCCTGGTTAGGAAAGACCATAGTGCAAAGCACTTAATTTGTAGAGGTGTTAACGTAGAGATAAATTTCCTCTTGGAGAAGGAAAATATCAGTCTTACCAAGGTATGGTAAAAAGGATTAGTCTCTACCAATCCATTTGTGAGGGAAGACCTTAGCAAGTTTCAGAGAAGCCAGGAAAGGGCTTTAAAAGCCTTAGTTTTGCTCATTTTCAGGTTAGGGCATTGTACAGCCAGTTGTGGCCCAAGACCTCCAAAATCCTTGAGAGGTGGGCATATGAACCAGGAATCCCAAGAAAAGATTGGGGTTTTTGTTGGAAGGACTTTGGGAAAAACCCTGATTTCTCAAAGAAGGAGACCTAATAGGGCTAGTAGCCTTGTAGGCCTAATGAAGGAGTTTGGTGAAAGTGACCTACAGATGGGGCTAGATGAATCCCTAATACCCCTAGTAGGTTGGATTGAAGCTTTTGGAAGCACCTCCACACCTCTGTAAAACCAATTCAAGAATTTGGAGGTTAGTAGCCTTTAAGGTAGTTTAAGGGCTAAAGGCTAGTGCTACAAGATCGCACCAAGTTTTGACTTGGAAGAAGGAACTTTGTTGATAGTTGGATTGGAAAGGAGAACCAGGGGATCCTAAGCAAGAAGAGATCCTATAGGTTGCAAGTGGTTGAGAAAGACACCTTAGAGGTTTTCCAAGAAAGACTTAGAGCATGAATCAGTGAGTGATTCATCCAACTCCCTATCAGATTGTTATCAGAGCCCCAAAAATATTTGGGATTTATTATTATATGTTAGAGATTGAGTCTAGTGGTTCTACAATCATGGTGAAAAATATAGAATTGTCTAAGAAGGTTGAAGATTAGGAGGAAGACAATAGGCTATTGAGGGAAAGAATGGCCCAACCTGAGCAAGCAATGAGTAACGTATAGACCAAGACTGATGAGGTTAGTGATAAATTGGAAGGAAGAGTACCCAAGGGTGAAGAGGTTGCAGAGGAAGACAAGACCCCTAAACCTGACCCTATTTTACAAGAAGAGCCTTTCTTGAAGGCATTGAATTCTATGAGTGGAATATCACTTGAAGGCATATCACTATTTAGTGGAAAATTTGGAGCAGATCTAGTCATGGACTGGATAGAGGGAATGGAAAATCATTTTGAGTGTGATGTAGTCACTGAAGCACAGAAGGTAAAAGTGGAAAAATCAAGATTGAGAGGTTCTGCTTTGACATGGTGGAAGTTCATCCAGACATAGAGAGAAAAGGAAGGAAAGAAACCTATTTCCACTTGGAAGGGAATGGTTGTCAAAGTGAGAGAGGCATACATGCTAGATGACTATGAAATTAAATTGCATAAGAAAGGACAGAGCTTGAGACAAAGAGACAAAGATGTAAATTCCTATACAGAGGAGTTTCAAAAAGTTTGCATGAGGTCTAATGTATCTGAGGATGAAAGCCTTAAGGTGGTTAGATACCTTAATGGTTTGAAGTGGAACATACAAGAGGAGATGACTCTTCTAAGTCCCAAAAAAGTGCACCAATGTTATCAATTGGCTATAAAGATTGAAGAGAAAAGTAAAAGGAAACAAGATCAAACTTCCAAGAGAAGAGGAAAAGGCAAAGATCAAAGAGGACATAGAGGTGGATACCAAGGTAGAAGGACTGAACAAAGAAGTCAAGGAGAGTCTAAACTCATAGAGCATGGAAGTGAAACAACTTCTAGAGGAGGTTATGGAAGAGGTAGAGGATCTCAAGGAGGGTCTAATAGAGGAAGAGGTGCAGGTAGAAGTAACACTTACTTTGCTAGCATGAAATGTTATAGCTATGGCCAAGTGGGACATCCTGCCTATAGGTGCCCAGAGAAAACATCTTCTTCTAACACAGAGAAGAGAATAACATATGCTTAAGAAGACACTATGAGTGTCAAATCACGAGAGGTTAGCCATATTGAGTTAGAAATGGGGGAGAACTTGATGTTTAGAAGGGTTCTAATCAGGAAACCATTCAAGGAGGAGCCAAAGCAAAGGAGAGCCTTATTCAGAGTGAGATGCAAAATACTTGGGAAGGTGTGCAAAGTTATAGTGGATTCAGGGTCCACTGATAACATCATCTCAAAGGAAGCAGTAAAGAAGCTAAAGTTGGAGAAGATGCTCCATACTAATCCTTACAAGGTGACATGGTTGATTAAAGGGCAGAGTGTTCTTGTGAATGCGCAGACATCAGTGGAATTCTCCATTAGAGGATACAAAGACAAATTGGTTTGTGATGTGTTTCCTATGGATGCTTTCCATCTTCTATTGGGTAGGCCATGGTGATATGACAGAGGAGCCATCTATGATGGAAAGGAGAACACCATCACATTCAAGAAGGATGGTAAAACATTTAAGTTATAGTCACTATTGGATGAAGAAGAAGTACAGTCAAAGACCCCTAGTGTCTTGTTAAGAAGTGGCAAGGAGTTTATCAACACTCTTCAGAAAGGAGGTGAAAGATATGCTATTATGGTACAACCCAAGGAAGAAGACAAGACTAAGAAGACACCTATACCAGAAGAAGTCTAGAAGTTACTTGAGAAGTTCAAGGACATATTCAGTGATGGGACACCAACAACATCACCTCCAAAGAGAGCTATCAGTCATCATATTGACTTCATACCAGGGGCTTCATTTCTGAACAAAGCAGCCTATAAACTCACACTAGATCAGAACCTAGAAGTGGCTAGGCAAGTGCAGGAGTTATTAGACCAAGGAATAATCAGGAAGAGCATCAGTCCATGTGCAGTACTAGTGGTCTTAGAAACCAAGAAAGGTGGTAAGTGGAGACTTTGCACTAACTCTAGGGCTATCAATAGGACTACAATTAGATATAGATTTCCTATTCCTAGGATAGAGGATTTGATGGATTGTCTTGGAGGGGCAAAGTACTTCACTAAGTTGGACCTCAAAAGTGGATACCACTAGATTCGAGTCAAAGATGGGGATGAATGGAAGATAGATTTTAAGAAAATTGATGGGTTGTATGAGTGGAGAGTTAAGCCATTTGGCCTCTCGAATTCCCCTAGCACATTCATGAGGCTCATGAATGAAGTACTTAAGGATTTCACAAGGATATTTTTGGTAGTGTATCTATATGATATACTCATCTTTAGTAAGATAGCAGAGGAACATTTGAAGCATGTGGAGATGGTACTTAACATGTTGCAGGAGGAGAGGTTATCCATCAATCTAGAAAAGTGTGAGTTATTCAAGCAAGAGCTTGTGTATTTGGGGTTTGTAGTATCGCAAGGGTCATTGAAGATGGACCCAAGCAAGGTGGAAGCTATTCTAAATTGGCCTACACCAACCACCAGGATAGAGGTAAGGAGTTTTCATGGGTTAGCTTAGTTTTACATAAAGTTTATAAGAAACTTTAGTGGCATTTGTGCACCAGTGCTTGATACTATCAAGGGTGGTCTAAAGACTAAATTTAAATGGACTCTTTAACCAAAGAAGGGTTTTGAGAATTTGAAGCAAGAAGTGGAAACTCAACCCATCCTTTTGTTACCTAGCTTTGATAAGCTATTCATAGTGGAATGTGATGCCAATGGAAATGCAGTAGGAGGAAACTAAGCCAAGAAGGCAGGCCTATAGCTTTCTTTAGTAAAAAGCTCAATGAGGCTAAAAAAAGTACTCTACTTATGACTTAGAGCTATATGCTCTAGTGCAGTCTCTTAGAAAGTGGAGACATTATCTCCTACCTAAGGAGTTTGTATTTTTAACGGATAACCGGGCACTTAGCTACATCAACACACAAGAAAAGTTAAGTAATATGAACTTGAAATGGATGGAGTACCTCTAAGCCTTCACCTTTACTATCAAACACAAGAAAGGATAGTTGAACAAGGTGGCAAATGCACTAAGTAGGAGGTTGTTGACAGTGCAAGAGATTCAATTCAAAAGCATTGGGATAGAGAGTTTCAAGGATATCTATGGAGAAGATGAAGACTTCTCTGAAGCATATAGGTTATGTTCTGATTTTGATAATCATTTTCAGAGTCAATTCTTAGAGTATACACTACAGAGTGGAGTTTTGTTCAAGGGGAATTAGTTGTGTGTTCCCAAAGGTTCAATGGGAGAGAATTTCATCCAAGAGAAGCACAATGGTAGTCTCAGTGGCCATTTCGGTATCAACAAGACAATGGAGTTGGTACAAAGGTTCTATTATTGGCCCAAGTTTCCAAGGGATGTCAAAAGGTATGTGGAGCAGTGTGTAGTTTGTATGAAAGCCAAGGGGGGAGCTAGCAATGCAGGTTTGTATCAACCTCTACCTATTCCCAACAAACCATGGGAATGCATTAGTATGGATTTTATTGTAGGACTCCCTAAAACTAAGACAGGTTTTGATAGTGTCTATGTGGTGGTAGATAGGTTCAGTAAAATGAGTCATTTTGTTCCTTGCAAAACCACCCATGATGCTAGTTATATTGCTCATCTCTTCTTCAAAGAGATTGTGAGGATCCATGGATTACCATTGAGCATAGTATCAGATAGAGATGTGAAGTTTATGATTCATTTTTGGAAAACTCTATCGAGCAGATTGGGTACTAACTTATCTTTTGCTTCATCTTACCATCCTCAGATAGATGGACACACTAAGGTGATAAATAGAGTGTTAGGTAACCTTATAAAATTCCTAACCAAGGAGTATGGTCATACATGGGACTTGGTCATATCACAAGCTGAATATGCCTAAAATGACAGTGTGAACAGGACCACAGGTAGGAGTTCTTTTGAGATAGTATATGGTATGCACCCAAGAGGTGTGTGTGAGCTCAGAGATCTAGGAGCTATGGAGCATAGAATTGGCCATGTAGAGGATTTCTCTCAGACCATGAAGGAGATTCAAGAGCAAGTGAAGAAAAAAAACACAAAGGCTACTCACAAGTTGAAAACTAAGGTGGATATGTCTAGGAAAGATATCCAATTTACAGTTGGTGACTATGTCATGGTCCATCTCAACAAATCCAGATTGTAGAAATGAGTACTAACAAAGTTGCAGATGAAGAGAGTGGGACCATGTAAAGTATTAGCTAAGTATGGAAATAATTCTTACAAGGTGGAGCTTCCTACAGAATTAAGTATTTCACCAGTGTTTAATGTAGCTGACTTGATCAAGTATAAAGGACCAGTGACTGATATGAATCTAAATAGTATGGATGTCTTGGAGGATGTGAGTACTGTAGTCTTACCTCCTAGGGACAAGCTGCAAGCAGATAGGATCTTGGAATCCAGAGTGAAGAAGTCTACTCAGCACAAGATGTACATGGAACACCTCATACAATGGAAAGACAAACCAGATTCTAAGGCTACATCAGTGGAAGAAGCTCATTTCAAGAAGTGTGGCATTGATTTGTCTCTAATCTCTCCCCACATTCCTTAGTGTTTGTAAAAAGGGGGGAAGAATCGTGCAGGAGCACCCATAGTTTGTCTAGGAAAACTAAGCAATCTATTATGGCATTTTTATTATGTTTAGATGAAGGTCATGTTGACCACAAACTAGGTGTAATAGGGTTTTAGATCAATAGGAGGTTTAGGACTTTTTCAAGGTGCAAGTAGGGCTAGGAAGTTGTGTTGCAACTGTGCAACATTTGAAATGTTGTTCAACAACATTGATAGTTGGAGCTACAAATGACCAAGAAGAGCCCAAGGGAGAGGATAACTATTTGGTGACCCTATTTGTGGGATGCCTCAGCATTGGAGTGAGGTTGAAAGCCTTTCATATTGTTTAAGTTTTTTTGAATTCAAGGAAGGCATAGGTGAATTCAGTGTGAAATTTTTGGTGTTTGTATTACCGTGATGCTTTAATGGAGTAGTTTTAGCACTATAACTCATGCATGATTTAGGGTAGTTTCTCTTTGAATTTTGTGTGGAATTATTTAGTTTTTTAGTTGAATTTCAAGCACTTCTTGTAAATAGTTTTGTGTTCTACACTGTTGCTGGTCTAAACCAAACAGTTTGTAAAGAATGGAGTGTTAGTTCACTTTCCCACTGTACAAATTGTATGGCCCTTTGGGATTAGTGACTAGACTCCATGGATGTACATATAGTAGGAGTTGGGGCCTTTGAAAGAACATGATCTATTATGGAAGTCTTATCCTAGGCGAGCCAGAGAAGAGCCCGGTTAGGAAAGACCATAGTGTAGAGCACTTAATTTGTAGAGGTGTTAACTTAGAGATAAATTTCCTCTTGGAGAAGGAAGATATGAGTCTTACCAAGGTATGGTAAAAAGGAAGAGTCTCTACCAATACATTTGTGAGGGAAGAACATAGCAAGTTGCAGAGAATCCAGGAAAGGGCTTAAAAAGCCTTAGTTTTTCTCATTTTTAGGTTAGAGCATTGTACGGCCAGTTCTGGCCCAAGATCCGGAGATCCGTGAGAGGTGGGAATATGAACCATGAATCCCAAGAAAAGATTGGGGTTTTCTTTGGAAGGACTTTGGGAGAAACCCTGATTTATCAGAGAAGGAGACCTAATAGGGCTAGTAGCCTTCTAGGCCTAATTAAGGAGTTTGGTGAAAGTGACCTGTAGATGGAGCTAGATGGATCCCTAATACCCCTAGTAGGATTGATTGAAGATTTTGGAAGAACCTACACACCTCTGTAAAACCATTTCAAGAATTTGGAGGTTAGTAGCCTTTAAGGTAGTTTAAGGGCTAAAGGCTAGTGCTACAAGATTGCACCAAGTTTTGACTTGGAAGAAGGAACTTTGTTGATAGTTGGGTTGGCAAGGAGAGCCAAGGGATCCTAAGCAAGAAGAGATCCTATAGGTTGCAAGTGGTGGAGAAAGAAATCCTAGAGGTCTTCCAAGAAAGACTTAGAGCATGAATTAGTGATTGATTCATCCAACCTCCCTATCAGGTACCCATGTACAATGCAATGCAATCTCTCACAAAGAGAGAAAAGAAGAAAACCCAGTGGGACAAAAATCCTCCCCAAAAGAGATGAAAATAAAATAAAGAAATTCTCTCAATTATGCATGAGAAGGTAAAAACCCCATGTGAGGAAAAAGAACCCCCCATAAGAGAGAAGTAGAAGAGAGACAAGTCAGCCCCCCTTCAATTTTGAGTCTCCTGCAATGATGGTAGAAGCTCGACATTAAATATTGAAGATGATCCAATCTTGCCAAACAAAGTTCCTCCCCTTATAAAGAAATAAAACCAAGGATGTATGCAACATGTCAAGATGATGGATGATGTATGATATGTTTGAAGTAGGATCAAAGGTCTCCATGTCTATGCCAAAAGTTGGCACACTCCAAACAGGTGTTCTAGGCCACACTGTTGAAGAGTACAATCCAACATCTAGTAGAGATGAATGTAGAACATGATCCAAAGAGAAAGATATCCCCTCCAAATGCTGTCCAAAAGTATCCACACTCATGTCAAACTATAAAGAATGATCATGTAGAGAATGAACAAGAGGTTGAGAGTGTTCCCTCACAACAAATAAAGAAGGAGAATCTTCATCAAAGAGAAGATGAATGTCATCAATGATGTTCACAAAATATGCAAGATGAGACTCCATAAACAAGTCTGAAATACCTATCAAGAAGCCATCCAAAGTAGACATATCTGGAAGACAATGTATGTCCTACTGCACTGAACCACAAGGAACCAAAACTATGGAATCATAAGCATCATCATCTGCAATAGTAGATGGAGGAGATGAAATGCATGGCTCAAGTACTAGATCTAATGTGAGAACTCCCGAGCTCAAGTAGTCAAATGTCTCCTTTGAATCATGGTGCACACCAGAAGTGTCTTCAATAGCCAAAGGAACAATGTCATCATCAGAAGCAAAATCTACAAAGGTATACAACTAAGATGAGTGATCAACCACCCCAATAGTAATGATCTCTCTACTCTCCAAGTCTCAAATGATGACTGAATCAAGAGTGAACTCCACAGTTCTCCTATCTCCACCATATGTAATATGATATATGGAAATAAAATTGTTCATCAAATGAGGAACACACAAAACATCCTAAAAAGTGTTGTCCCCAAAACTAATATATCTCTTCCCTATTACACCCATGTATGTATTGTTTCCCATCAAGATAGGAGACATATAAAAAGGCTAAAATGAAGAGAATATAGATTGTGAAGATGCCATATGATGAGATGCTCCTAAATCTAGAAGTCGTCTCCTTGATCCTGAACCTGAAAAAGCACAAAGAGCTCGTCCTTTATTTCTTGATGTAGATGAAAAATTAGCATGACCATTTCCCTTAGACTATTTTGAAGAAGAAGGAGAAGAATATTCATAAATTCTAGAAGGAAAACCATTGTGATTATTTTTGAGAATATTTTCCAATTCATCAATATCCTTCTTCTAACAATAATGTTCTTCATGTCCATCCTTCTTGCAATATGCACAAAAGGACCTCTTCTTCTTAGATGATTCTTCTTTTGAATGAGTGGATTCTGATTCTTTATGTGGCTTGTTCTTTTTCATCTTTTTCTTCTTATCAAGATTCCTCGATTATTTTTGTACCTTTGACTCACTAGAAACCAATGCATGTGGCTTGGAAGACTTGATTAGACCCATGTTCATTAACTTAGCTTCCTCTTGGATTAGGATATTTGCAAAGTCATCAAACTTAGGATCAACATATGATGCTCCCATAGAAATTCAATGGGTATGAAAGCCATAAACAAACACTGAATACTCAAGACCAAGCTTGGATAACACATTCAAAATAAATTGTAAATCCTCTTTTTCAATGCTACATTCTTTCAACTGTGTTCTTAATTGCTTGATTTTGGAGATGTAGTCTTGGATGTGGTCAAAACTTTTAGGATCAAGATTCATCAAATCATTATCAATCTGATATCCCCTAATCTTATCTGTTTTACCATACAAATTTTCAAAATTCTCCCATGCTTCTTTAGGTGTTTTACATGAATCAATATGAAATTGTCAATCAAATGAGACTAATGAACATATGCATCCAAGTGTTTTCTCTTGATCAATCTCCCATTTTGCCAATTCTTTAGCATCAGTAGGTTTTTGAGTAGTGTCCTTTAGATGACCTATTAGACCTTTCATCATGAGATAATGTCATATTGATTTTCTCCATGTAACATAATTATGTGGAGTCAGGAGTTCAATTTGAGATTTCCCCATTGCAAGAACACAAACCAAGCAAAAGAATGCAATCAATCACTACAAGATTAGCCCCATAAATAACTCAACCAAGAAACCCCCCAAGTAGTATCTGATTTTGCACTTTATATTTAGTGCATTTACAGTTGCCAGTACCAAAAACAACAAAGTGGACTTTCATTTTGGTACATGCAAATTGCCAAAATAGGCCTCAAGGTCAAAATGAAAACTTTATAGTAGATGCAATCAATCTAATTATAGCACTAGAAATTACACAAAATATCATGCACTTTCAAAAAAAAATTCACCCAAAAATCTTACCGTAGGAGCAAGATATGAGCTCTCGAAGTTCTGAAAATGAGGATGAAGCAACAACACTAGTGAAAATCTACAATTTATGGAGAAAAAAAAATATTAAAACAAAAATGGATTACACCACTATGAAGAGCGTGAAAAATTATCCCAAATAAAAAAAAAATTCTCAAAAAAAGGAGCCAAAATGACTAAGATATGAGCCTCTGAAGTTGAATTGGAAATTTAAAAAGCCAAACGGTGAGGGGCGCAATTTTTTTTGAAAATGGTGACATCAGAAATGATGTTTTTCTGACATGGTCAATTCAAAGGCTTAAAATTGATGGTTTCCCGCCCGTCACTAAAAAAAATACCTTGCCGAAAAATTTGTCAGAATATCCTTGTCATCGTCGGAAAAGATTTTTGTGCCACCGACAATGAAAGGGCCGGCTGGAGGATGTGGGGGCCACATGGTGGTAGGTGGGGTGAGAGGTAACCTACAAGTTACGATGCCCACGTACAAGTTTATAGATGTACCATTTGCAAACTGTACTGAATCTACAATTTCTTTTTGGTTTTTTTCCAATTTTTAAATCAAAATTTACAACAATTAAAAAAAAACGGATGTTTTTTAAATTTTTCTAAAAAATTTTCAAAATTTTTCAGAAAATAAATTAATTTATTTTTGCAAAATCGTACCCAATGCAATTATGACGTGATCTGGGGGGCTGTAGGGCTCTCCTGGCAATTTTTTTTTGCCTCACCAAACAACTGCTCCGATTTGGATGATTGGACAGTTGATCTTAGGGTTTTTGGCCCTTCTGGATGCGATGGAAGGGTCGGATTTGACCCACAATGCTCCAAAAAATGCAGCTACCTTATGGATTTGGCAACCACAATTCAGCTTCAAACCCTCATAGATTTGGCCTCGTATGTCCAATTTGGATGAAACAAAAGGAAAAATCGACTTTCTCAAACCTTACGGACATAATGGTGTGCTTAGATTTGCACCAGCAAGCTTTGATATAAAACTGCAATAAAGAGCCAAAAATGGAACCTCCTTAAATCTGGTACCTCTCTTCAAAAAAAGACTCTCCAATGGCACCCAACTTGCTCTGATACCATGTTAGAATTGGATATGGCTGCCAAGATCTTTGGACAAAATGGAAAGCACAAAGAAGAGAGAATAATGTGACAAGAATAAATTGTATTCTCATCAATATAATAGTGACATGAGATTGATTTGAGATTGATTTTACAATAAGAGACCCCTTGGTTAAATAGCCAAGGTGAAAACATAGGAGGGCATAAGATTATGACAAGTGTCATAATATTATGACATGGGACAACTATGAAAACATATCACTCCACCTAAATTGGAAAGGTGATAATGTGATAACCACCACAAATAGTGTATCACCCACAAGAGGTGGAGATGTAATCACATGATATGTCCATGAAAGGTGGAAGTGATAAAGCAATAACATGATAATTCCACCAAAGGTGGAAATTCTCCAACAACTTCTATGTGGTCCCTAAGTAAACTTAACTAAGGTTTAATTATGACCTAGGATAAGGTACAACACAATTAATTACACTAACACTTTTGATGGTAAGCATAATACTGATGACGTTTTATATGTGGAAAGTTTGAAGCATAATATTTTAAGTGTTGGACAAATGGTTGAAAAGTGATATAATGTTCAATTCAAGGATGGAAAGTGTAAAATATTGGGGAGTTATGGAAATGTGATTGCCTCTGGTACAAAAATAAAAGGTAATATCTTTCAACTAAGTATTGTTGGTAAAATTTGTCTCATTACTCAAGTTGATAAAAGTTGGTTGTGCAATACAAGATTGTTTCATGTATACTTTGACAATATTATCAAGATAAGTTCTACCCAAGCGGTGAGAGATCTTCCTAAGTTGATAAAACCTACTAACACTACATGCAAGGAATGTTAGTTAGGGAAGCATACTAGATTTTCTTTCAGAAGCAAACACTATTTTCCAAATGAAGTATTGGAGCTTGTGCATACTAACTTGTGTGGTCCTTCTAGAATCATAAGTTTGAAAGGAGACAGGTATTTCATGTTACTTATTGATGATTATTCTATATTGATGTGGGTTGCTTTCTTAAGAGAAAAAATTGAAGCTCTAGAGAAATTCAATATTTTCAAGGCTATGGTTGAGACAAAAATAGGTCTGAAGATTAAATGTCTGAGATCAGATACAGGTGGTGAGTTTAATTCTTTCTGTGAAGAGCATGGGATAAATAGACAATTTTCTGCCTTGTGGAACCCTGAGCAAAATGGAGTTATGGAAATGAAGAACAAAACAATTCAAGAAGCTGCTACAACTATGATGTTGGAAGGAAATGTTCTGCATATCTACTAGAGAGAAATTGTGAGTATTGTTGTTTACACTCTCAACCGAGTATATGTCAAAGGTTATACTGGTAAGACCCCTTATGAGCTATGGTTTGGTCATAAGCCTACTATTAGATACTTCAAAATATTTGGAAGAAAATGTTATATCAAAAGAGATGAAGATATAGGAAAGTTTGATGGTAGAAGTGATGAAGGAACCTTTCTTGGTTATTCTACTAAAAGTAAAGCCTACCAGTGCTACAATATGAGATTGAGGAAATTAGTTGAAAGTGATAATGTAAAGGTTAATGAAGTCACATTTAGGCCATCGAGAGTTTGTGGATATGATTCAGACTATCAGAATAATAGTTCAGATAAAGGAAAGAAAGTTCAAATCAATCTGGTGGATCAGGAAAATCAAGAGGAAGAAACTAATGAAAGTGTAGAATCAAGATCACAAGAGCCTAAAGTTCAAGACCAGCCTAAGACTCCAAGGTATGTATGACTAAATCATTTAGAAGGTCAAATTATAGGTGATAAGAACAGATTTTTTCAAACTAGGAGAAGAACTGCAGAAGAGTATTATTTGATTTCAAAGACTGAACCTAACAATGTCAATAAAGCATGCAAAGATGAACATTGGATGGAAGCAATGAAAGAAGAGTTACAAAAAAATAAGAAGAATGATAAATGGACTCTTGTTCCTAGACCTAAGGGAAAAAATGTAATTGGAACTAAATTGGTCTTTTGAAATAAACTGAACGAGCAAGGTGAAGTTGTCAGAAACAAAGAAAGATTGGTGTGTAAAGGATATTGTCAAATGGAAGGAATTAACTTTGAAGAAAAAAATTCTCCTATTTATAGAATTGAAGTTGTGAGACTATTTATTTCCTATGCTACTTATAAAAAATTCAAGTTTTATTAGATGGATGTCAAGTCAGCATTTCTAAATGGTGAACTAGATGAAGAAGTGTACATTGAGCAACCTGATGGATTTCAATTAACTGATCAAGGAGATATGGTTTGCTGACTAAAGAAAGCATTATATGGGTCCTTAAACAAGACCCAAGAGCATTGTATGCCAGATTGGACAAGTATTTGTTGAAGCTTGGATTTAACATAGGTAGTGCAAATAGTAACTTGTATTTCAAGATTGATCATGATAAAGATTTGATTGTTGAATTTTTTGTTGATGATATCATTTTTGGAGGAGATTATAGTTTGTACATGAAGTTTTCTAATGAGATGCAGAGTGATTTTAAAATGTCTATGATTAGAGAAATGAAATTCTTTTTGGGATTGTAAATTACCCAATTAGATAAAGGTATCTTTATATATCAGTCCAAGTATGTGAAAGAACCGCGAAAGAATTTTTGTATGGAAGATTCAAAGCTAGTTGGTACACCTATGGTGATTGAATGTAACTTAACTCAAAATGATTATTCTCCTAAGACAAATCAGACTAGATATAGATCCATGATTGGCGGATTGCTATATTTGACTCAAACTAGACCTGATATCAAGAATTTTGTATACATTGTTGCAAGATTTCAAGTTGATCCTAAAGAATCTCATGTGATAGTTGTGAAGAGGATTGTTAGGTACATGAAGGGAATAGTTGATTTTGTCCTATGGTATCCTAAAGAGGATGACCTTACTTTCAGTGCTTTTACTGACGCTGATGGGCTAGAGATGTGGATGACATAAAGAGTACTAGTGGTGGTGCATTTTTCTTGGGAAAGAAGTTGATTTCATGATTAGGTTATTTATAGAATGTCATTTATTTATCTATTACAGAGGCATAATACATTGTTGCTCCTAATAATTGTACTCAGGTATTATTGATGAAGGATATGTTGAAGGATATGGGTGTGTGCAGGATCATGATGGGCCAAAAAGTGGCGATATGTAAGCCATATGATGGCCCATGTGGCTGACGACTTTTTTTTACCCAAAATTGATGAAACAAAAAGTGTTTTTAGAGGATATTCTCAGCTTTCCACCATTATAAATTATGATTTACTTTAAATTTAATAAATAATTATTATTCATTTTCTATTAGAATTATGAATAAAGTCCTGATTGATAGGCTGATTGAAAAAAATCTATAACTTTCAAACGGTATCACATTTTTTCAATCTGAAACATGTGTCACATGCTATGCTTTGCATACTATAGTATTAAAAAAAATAAAAATTAATTTCATGAATTTTTGACCAAGTTAAGGTGGTTAGACAAACGGGCTTTTATATTTTTTAAAAATTGTAATAAAAAATTCATAATTAATTATTTACCTGGAAAAAAACTATGAAAAAATATGCATCACATCGGGACGTGAGTCCTCTACTTATATCTAAAAGCTTATAAAAAAATATTATCATTTTATTGTGGTTAGGATGGTCAGACAGACACCTACTTCTTATTTTTACCCTGAAATTTAAATACTACTACATTGAAATTTCAAATTTTCACCAAATAGTTTTTTTTTTTTTAAATAAAGGTCTAGTAGTTTAGAAACTAAATTCAATTTTCTATAGATATTATTTTTAATTTTTTTTGAAATCATATAGATAACTTATTCAAATTTTTATGTCAAGTTGTCTAACTCTAATTTTCTGTCTTTTTATTGCCACTTAAGGGCCCTTTTTTTCAATAATGATCCTGCACACACACATATCAGAGTTGTGTATAATGAACCTATTTCTATATTATGTGATAATTCAAGTGCTATTAACATTTCTAAGAATTTGGTGTTGCATTCAGAAACCAATCATATATCTATCAAGTTCCACTTTTTGAGAGACAAGGTGAGTGAGAAGGAAGTCAGATTGGTGTATGTGCCTACTAAGGAACATATTGCATATATCTTTAACAATTCCATGCATTTCATAGTCATATCTTCAAATTTAGATTGATGTTTTGGTGATTGCTACTCTGGGGGAGTAGTCAGATGTTCAGATATGTGGTTCAAATATTGTGTGGAATAATGTGTACCTTTTTTTATTGATGTAAAAAGGGGAGAAGAGACATGTGAAAAATTATGAAAGAGTTAAAAAGAAAAAGTAGAAGATTCATGTGAAAATATGTTAAGGAGAAAAGAGTCAGAACCTAAGGGGAAGAAAGTGCTAAGAGAAAGATTCATTGATGGTGTTTTTCACATCATGTGTTGTCATCAATGTCAAAGGGGTAGATTATTAGAGTTTTGTTATATGTGGTTGTCATTGATTTCAACACTATTAGCATTAATGTCTTGAAGGTTCTATTTGTTGAGGATATTGAGAAAATTATAATAAAATAAGTTACAGGTTGTCAGTGGTAAGTTGAAGATTGTTGGTGATGCAGTGAAGATCAGTATGATGAAAAGTTCAGTATATTGATGGTGAGAAATTTTAGATTAAATATTTTGTTTTCAGGTGTATCTAGTTTATCCACTAAATTTTTTATAGGTTTGCATGAATATTTGTTCAAGTTATGAGTATTTATTCTCCAATAGTTACTCTATTTTTGTAGCTAGCGTTCCTGAATGAAGATAATGTGAATTTGGTAATATTATTTTTTGTGAATGCTTCTATGGTGTTCCATGATCCTTGTGGATATTTATATATTGGGCTCTATCTATGTTATTAGTTTGCATTGATTTTTGTGCTCGTGATTGGTGATTTCCTATTATGAGTTCATGTTTTTCATGTTCTTGATTGACAAGGTGATTGTAGCATGTTCTGGATCTTCAAGGAAAATTGTTTAAGGTGTTTTGTCTTTGATACATAATTTCTTGGTTCCCTACTATGTTGTGGTCAACTATGGTTGATTCACATTAACAATTGTTTATTAATTTGGACCGACAGTTTGTACACATTTAATATTTTATTGGGTTGACATGTAGTTGATGTTATCCTTATATGTAGATATATATAATAAATTTTTGTATCATTTGAGACATGTGAGAAGAGAGATGTATGAGTGCCATGTATGAATAAAGTTCAAATATTTCAAAGGTAGAAGTAAAGTGTGAAGAAGAGTGAGTAGAACAAAGTGTGTTCATGTGCTTAACCAGAACTATAATTAGGCATTAGCAGATGCTATTTTCTGAATTCAAGATATTTTTGATGGATTTAATCTGAATGTGACTATAAGATAGTGTTTCTTCCTTTCAGTAGTAGGCCTCTTTTTGTGTTTGAGTAGTGAGCTCTAGGCAGTTATCTTGAATGCATATGCATTCCCTATTTTCTATACTTTTAATAGAGTATAAAATTGTGGATTAACATCCACTATGGTTTTTCCCCTAATAGGGTTTCCACACAAAAATTTTGGTGTTATGTGTGTTTATGATGTGGTGATAGTTTTTGTTTTCATGCTTGATTATCAGATTTGAGAATAATTTTAATAAGTGTAATTTCTATGATAACTAATTCACTCCCCCCTCTTTGTTGTCTACCCTTGTGTTTCCAACAAGAAGGTTTTTATTAATTTCAACACTATATGATGGATGTCAAAAATAGTATGAAGGGTGATTGTGGAAGAGCTATTTTTCAAAAGGGTTTGATCCACACACCAAAATAGTTAAGTACTATTTCTAAGTGTATACACTGATAGATTCAACACATAGAGACCTCCAATAATTTGATTCAAATTTTTTCACAAGTATATAGATTCACTTTTGTGATTCTAATATGTTTTTCATAGACATCATTAGCATCTTAATTCTAAATTTTGTTTGATTTGGATAAGTGGTTTGAAAGTTGCAAGTAATAGAAGATCAACATACTTTTAGGTCCTACACTTGGCTGACCTAATGTATGTAAAGATTTAAAGAGATTAAGTATGTGATGAAAATGGAATATGAAGCTATTATAGGTCCATGCAGACCTATATTGCATGTTCCTAGGCATGAAGGCATTTTGAATTGAATTGGGTGCCAACAAAGAACATTTTATTTGTTTTGGGGCTACATCTAATTAGCCTAACCTAATTGATGTTTGTGATGGATTTTGATATATATACAAGGTATTTTTGAGTTTATCGACATCAAATATGAATATGTACATGATCCAAATGCAAGTAGTGATGAATTTTTTTGTAGAATTGAGCACAAATGACTTGTGAATGTTGAGAAGAGGTTTTTAAATATAGAGTAGAGCAGAGATTTGTATTCTAAGTTGGATGAAGTGTATCATGTCAGTATTTTAAGCTTCAAAGGAACTAAATCAAAGATATGTTAGATACACTTTGTATTAATTTAAATATTCATTATAAACCCACTTATCTCTTCCTTTTCTATGTGAAAATTGAGTTCACTTGGACAACATGATTCCACCTAAAAGTGAGCCTTTCTATAATATCTCATAACTTTTTTTTGTAATTATCCACCACGTAACCCTAGAGGAAGTTGCAACAACTATAAAAGCGTACATTTTTTCAAGTGCAATAATAACATGAAAGGTGCACTACACTATCAAAAACATCCTCTAAGGTGCATGACTAAGGTTACATATGAATCCCATAACATAACATTAACTCATTCATAGCATATAATTAATTACTTATGAGTTTAAAGTACATACATTTAAAGCATTAAAATTGCATCACATAGGATAGAAATACATAAAGATCCAAGATTACATTAATTTCAAATAATGTTTGCAATACTCATTCCCAGAATGAGGAAGATAATACATAAGCATTACAAATTACATGAGTTCTCCTCAAATACAATTGAGGAGTAATATAAATACAAGTGTCAATTTGGTGTAGTACACTAAATGAAAGGAACATATCAATTGGTATCCATGAGTTCTCCAACTAGAAGATCTCGCCATCACAAAAAAAAAAGGGAACCAAAGGGGGTAAGGTGTACATTCCTCCCAAAGAAGTGGTATAGGAAGGCCCACCCCCTATGCTAGGAGATAGTAACCAGGATTCCTAAACAAGACCATCTACCTCTAGACATAGTCTAACACATAACTGAACTTAATCAAATACATTTACAATACTAATACATTGGTTACATTGCTTCTATATTTATACAATCATTTATCACAAAACCAGACATACTATTGACTTAGGAGGAGTGTCATCACAATGTTGCATGGGTTATTGTGGTGAATCTTCCTACGCCTTGACCCCCATCTTGAGTTACCTTGGTAGCCTCTCACAACCCCCGACCCCACAAGAAATCCACTATGAAATCAGTTATCTTTTGTAGAGACAAGATAACGATCTTGCCATTCTAGGCCTTCTCATCTTATCTCAAGTTTGTACAAGCCCTTGAGTCCATGAGTGAGGCACATTAGTCTTGTTAAGTGTTGAATACTACCAATTCCCTAATGTATTTATTTACATTATCACTGAATTAACTAACTTACAATGAGTTACCCTGGCACCACTTTGTGTGTCAACCCTCATTGAAAGTCACTCCACTAATACAACACATGCAACAATCCACAACCCAAAGGTAACTAGTGCATAATATGGTTATAAAATCCACATATAAAGATAAATGACATCACATCCCCATTCGTTGAAACCGGGTGATTTACTGAAAACGACAATACGCACTACCCAAGGGTAAATAAAGGGCTGACAAAAAAATACAACCACCAACTAAATTCCCACATCCAGAAGTCTTACTAATGCTTCCAAACAAATTTCCCCTAAATGAAAAAACAAAAGAAATTACATACAAAGGGCAATAAAAAGGAAATAAAACTACTCTTTGGATATCCTAAATCCAATTTCCCCTTCAGTGATTTTTAGTAAATTTATTGCCCAAATAAATTAATTAAATAAAACCCCTTTACGAACAGAGAAGGAAAATCTAAATTTATTTGTGACTTCAATTCCTCAATAATAATAAAAAAACATCAACTACTTCTAATAGTTTATTTCTTTTAATTTACAAACTTTACATTTATTGCATGCACAAATATATTTATAATTATATATACACAAATATATAAATAATATTTAAATATTATAAAATAAAACATCTTACAATTTTTCCCACACAATAAGCAATATATATATACACAAATATATTTATACATATATATACATACATAGATATATATAAATATATTTATGAATATATATTTATATATATATTTATGTATATATATGAAAATATTTAAATAATATATATATTATATATCAAATCAAAGTCAATAATTACTAGAGAACTCAATGAAATCATTGAGTGGACAAAATAAATAACCAAAGGTTTGGCGAAGCGAACATGGGTGAAGCTTCCTTTTAAAGGCAATGCTGACAACCATGTATGGGTGCCAACTTCTTACATAGTTGGCTCCCATGGTTGGGGTGTCAGTTGCTTACAATGTCGACTCCCCTTCCATGGGGGTCAGTTGGGTAAGTTGTCAACTTTCCCACCACCATAATCATAAACTTTAACAAATATCAATTCAAAACCTATGATTCATTAAATCGCATATGGACAATTTGGTCTGTATTTTTTTTGAATTAAGGATTTTTCATTTACAGGAATATAAAATATATGAACATATTATATATATATATATAGATATATATGTATATTTATATATATTTTCAGTATATATATATGTATATATTTATATGTATATATATATATATATATATATATATATATATATATATATATATATATATATTTAATAAAACGAATGCCTTAGTCAGGCAACAATTTTCAAAAATGGCCATCTATAGGAAGATACCCAAATTTTTAAAGAGGTTTATTTCTACATAAGAATTTTTTTAGAGAGTTAAATTTCTTCCCAAAAGATATTTTTCCAAATCCCTAATATTTTCTTCTGGGTTCTTCAGTGTTTACAACAATCCTAATTTAAAACTTGCAATAGTTTCAACAAAAGATTTCATTTCTATAGAGGATTTCATTTTTTACAGAATATTTCACACATGACATTTTTAATTTAAACAAAACTCTAAATCTTCACAATTTGCATAGGCAATATTTTTTTCTAGACACTAGTTTAATCTAAGAAATTTTTTCCAAAATGAATTTAACTAGAACAATAGAGGAACCTAAATTCCAATGCTTGAGAGGATGTGAATTGATGTAGAGCCTCTTCCATAGAACCAAGATTTTTCTAGATCAACTAGAGATTCCTCCAGAAACAAACAAAATTCTAGAGCACAAAGAATGTTCTCGAGATTGTATTTTTACCCAAAATTTCAACAACCCAAAATACAATAACACAACTTAATTGTAAACAACCTTTCCCAATAAAATATCCTCTCTTATCTTCCATGAAGAACCTTCTCACCTCTTTTGGTTACAACCATTAATCTCTCTATGAAAATATTTTTCCCAACAACCATCATTAATATCTTCAAACACATGTTGAATGCAAAATATCTTTCAAAATCAATTTGCAGCAAATCCTCAAGGTATTTCTAATTTTTTTTTTTAATAATTTCTAAAATACTTAGCATTTCTAATTTAAAATTAATTCAACTAATTTAGTTAATCAATAAAAAAAAATTAGTCCTAAGATTAAATTATTTTACCAATTAGATTAAATTAATTAATTAATTAAATTACAATTTTCTAACATAATAAACTAGATTAATTAAATAATCAGCTAAAATATTTAAATCATTTGTTCACCTTAAACACAGTTTGCAACATAAATAATATCAAGGCAAAATTGAACAAAATTATAACAAAAAAATCCAACTAAAACCAATGACAAACTATGAGAATGGTGGCTTGACATGGGAGACCTAGCTACTATCTCCCAATCAACAATACCATTGGGAAATGGACACACTCAAACCTGTGAAACCAAATAGAGTTGATATCATGTACTTGTGAACCTGCAAACCAGACATATTTTGAACATGCATATATATATCATAAGAAAAAACACTGTGAAGAGAGAATCATAGAATCACAAGTGAGTGATGCAATTCCATCCCCTTCACCAATACAATGTCTAAAAAAAATGAATCTAACATCAATAATATACTCATGAGCATATAAAAATATTAATTCAAATAACCACTATGCTAATCCAAAGCATGTCATAATGATAAAACCAAAATAAGGTACCAGATCACATCATAATATTAAATCCACATTGCTCTAAAGTTAGCGATCAAATAATAACAAAGCATCATATTCTCTCATAGTTAAGGTACTAACAAAAAAAAAATCATAACAAAGGTGAACATTAACTAATCAAAAGAGAAAAATGGAGGGGTACTAAAATTATAACATATTGTGATCTAATCCTCACCATGGTTTTTCCCAGTTTGGGTTTTCCATGTAAAAATCTTGGTGTTCATGCATTATGTGTGTTATGGATGCTTCATGATTTCATTCCTTATAACGTAAGTAAGCTTTGGTAATGAGATAGTTAATAATTGGATTGTTTAATATAATTTTTATTCACCCCACCCTTCCATATTCCAACTATTCAACAATTCATATCATATCTTGGCTCCTTGGAAGAAGCTTGACCGCTTTTGAAAGATCTTGGAAATTGAACACATGGTTGGTAGAAATTTTGTTAGTTCTTTGGAAGTAATTCATGCTATTGGATACAAAAAAGAAGATTGCATGTTTGATAAAGATGGAGAACTCAAAGTTTCTCTTCAAGGCCTTGAAAAAATTTACGATGGAAATAAAGATCTCAAGGAAAATATTAAAGAAGCAAATGACTGCATCAAAAAATTTAGAGAGAAAATCAAGAAGTTTAGAGAAATACATAAGGGCATAAATGAACATTTAAAATAAGCAAATGATAACAACACTAGACAAAAAGTGCAAGTGGAAGAAAAGAAAAGAATTGAGGAATGTCTGAATGCAATGGTAAGAAGAAAAACTAATTAATGCACAAGGCTTGAACAAGAAGTGGTAAATATGATATCAGATCTAGAGAAAGAAATAATTCATGAAGACAAAATCAAGACAAGTTCTAGAATGTTTGATGAGTTAATTATAGGTCAAAAAGTGTCTAAAGACAAAGGTGTTTTGGGATTTGAAAAAGGAAAAGGCTCAAAATAAGATCAAACACATAATGCAAAGAATACCAATGAGCCAAAGAAGAATGCACATAAGAAAAACAATAGTAAGTTCCAGAATCAAAGAAACAATGCTAGAAGACCCCATATCAAACAACAAAATTCTGAAAGGTACCAATATTACAATGGTATTTTTACTTCTTACAATAAATTTGGATATTGAGTAATGGAATGTAGAAGAAAAGTGAATCAAAATGTTATATCTTTTACCGATCAATTCTCTATATGCAAAAATTTTGGAGATAGAGTGAATGAATACAAAATTAAAACGATGAATGCATATTACAATGGTGGAATGAGTCAATATTTCAATGGTTATTGTTATACATGCTATAGATTTAGGAAAAATATAATCAATGCATATTCAAAATGAATGGAAGGAATAATGCTTAGAGAAATTTCATATGCACCAAATTTAATAGGCCTAGACATATTGCTATATTTTCAAGAGAATAAATAAAAAGGATTCATAATCTAGTAAAGAGAAATGAACTAGTTAAAAAGAGTGATCCAATTGAAGTAAAGAAGGAAATAGAAAGGATCTAGACAAAGAAAGAGGATCCTAAGAACAAGTAAGAATTAGAGATTACAAATGGGTCTATACCACCCTTCGATACTGTGAACCCTAGTCCTATTCCTACACAAACACAACAAACAAACACATAGTTAGGTTCATATGCAAGATAAAACAAGGATTCCCGATGAAATCCATTTACAATGCTCAATAATAGGAAAATGAAGAAACAAAACATGGAAAAATAAATGAAATCCTAATTAAATATGCAAACTCTTGATCCCATGGGGGATTTGGTGCCAATTTGTATGTCAAAATTAGCCCTTTCCCAACTCCTTTGTAAGATTGATAATGATTTGGTGATGGTTGTAGCTCCTTGATGAGATTTTGGCATAACCTAGCTATGAAACCATCAAAATGATAAACACCTGTTATGAAGTAGACAAAATTAGCTCTCAATGTGAAGAGAGTAATTTTTCTCAAATTGCAGATGAAATAAAGTATAGTATACTTGCTTGGATTGTGGATGATCAAATGAGAGGAAGATTCGGGTATGTGCAAGATCATGATGGGCCAAAAAGTGATGATATGTAAGTGATATGATGGCCCATTTGGCTGACGAATTTTTTTTTACCCAAAATTGATGAAATGAAAAGGGTTTTTAAAGGATATTCCTAGTTTTTCACCAATATATATTATTCTTTACTTTGAATTTAATAAATTATTATTATTCATTTTCCATTTGAATTATGACTAAAGTCCTAATTGATAAGCTGATTGGAAAATATTTATAGCTTTCAAATGGTATCACATTTTTTGAATCTGAAACACATGTCACATTCTATGCTTCACATACTATAGGATTAAAAGAAAAATGTATTTCATGAACTTTTGACCAAGCTAAGGTGGTCAGACATATGAATTTTTTTATTTTATAAAATTTGTAATAAAAAATTCATAATTAATTATATATGTGGAAAAAAATTACAAAAATATATGAATCACATTGGGACATGATTCCTATAATTATATCTAAAATATTATCAAAAAATATTATCATTTTATTATTGTTAGGGTGGTCAGACAGACACCTACTTCTTAGCTTTTTGCTGAAATTTAAGTACTACTACATTGAAATTTCAAATTTTGACCAAATAGATTTTATTTATTTGTAAATAAACTTAGTAGTTTAGAAACTAAATTCAATTTACTATAGATTCTATTCTCACATATTTTTTAAATAATATAGATAACTTATTCAAAGTTTTATGTCCAATTGCCTAACTCTGATTTTCTGAATTTTCATTGCCACTTAAGGGTATGTTTTCTCCATGATGATCCTCCACATACCTAGTCTCTCATTTATAGATTTCCAAATTGGAAGAATCAGTGAAATTGAGCAATGTGGGATCATTCAACACCTAATGGCCAAGTGCCACTTGTCAAGATGTGAATGGTTGAAGGTTGTACAAATTTTTGTCAATGTGCATGATAAATGTCATTAGGTGGAATTTGAAATTGAGGAAATGACATGTGAGATGGAAAAAGGAATGAAATAAATGCCACTTTGATCAATACACAAGGACAGGTAAGAGGAGTGAATGCCTTGTTGGATGTACAAATCAAATTGGATTTGAATTCAAATTTGAAGGAATATTCCTCGTTTATTCCATGTTGAGAGAAAATAGGCAATTTAATAAATCAAAATAATTGATTTATTGTGCAAGTTGCATTCTCTAGAGGATGTGAAATAGATTAGGATTAAATTAATGAAAGGTTAATTAATTTAATGAGGAATTTGGAGATGTGACAATTTAGACTTAAATTTATGAATTGATTTAAATCAAATTGAGAGGAAGGGTTTAATTAAATAAGTGTTTTGATTTGTTTAACTAAAGGGGATAATGCTAGATTAAATCAAATAATGTTTAATTTATTTAATTTAATAAGGGGACTTTAGAGTTTCAATTTAAATAAAATGAATTATTTAAATGAACAACGGTAGAGGGTTAATTAAATTAAACTGATTAATTTAATCAGCAAGGGTGAAAGACTTAATTAAATAAATAATGATTTATCTAATTAAGAGATGAAAAAGTGATGATAATTTGAGAGTATGATTCATGGATAAATGACATTAGTAATTGGGATCAAGTGCATAGGATCGAATTGTACATTTTCCATGTCTACAAATACAAATAATTCCTCTGAGAATTGAACCTAGGCATTGGATTAAAGGAGGAGAAATAATAGATAATCAAATAACCCCCTACTAATATGAGGTGCCATTACTTAGCACAAAGATATGATATGGAGATGGATAGTTTGGATCTTTTGGAGAAGACTCCAAGAGAAATTTGCAATTTTGGACATTTGTCTAGTGATTTAGGGTTTTTTGTTACACAAAGAAGGGTTTTTACCAACATTATTGTTTGGCATATTGAATATGAATTATGAAATAATTGAAGGGTTATATGTACCTACTCTGTCAATTCCATTCACTTTTATGTATTTGGAGTGAATAGAGCATGCTGAATTGAATTTAAGAGATCATAGGTGTTTTGTGAAGCAGAGAATCTAAACCCCAATTCTAGTTGAGCAAGAAAAAGGTATCTACCATTGTCCAAAGCTTATATATAGTTTCTTCCTTGGATTATTTGAGTTCAATAGGAATGAATACAACCACGGTAGTGAATGTGAGTGAGAAACCCCAAATAAAATTCAAGAAATACCCTATGAAAATGAAGTAAATTGTTATTTTGACATATTGTTGAGAATTCCAAAGGACCCTACATAGGAAATACATGGAACATATGAGGATAAATTTAGGGAAATGCATATGGAGCTGAAGAATATTGAAATAAAGAAGAAGGTGACAAGGATGGTGGATGCCCATCTCAAGAACAAGGGATTCATAGAACAAGAAATATAGATGTTAAGAGAAAGACCAGAGGGAGAAGAAAGCATACCAAGTGGGTGCACTGGACCTAGAAGATCAAGAATAATTATACTTCCACCATTCTCTCTATTAGTCAACAACCCTTTGGATCAGATTCTAGCACAAGCAAAACCAAGATAACAAAAACTAGTGCTTTAGTAATAGAAGTTTCTTAGATGAACAATGGATTGAGAAGGAAAAGAAAGCCTTCAAGATACATATATGCATAAGAAGATGAAGGAAAAGAAGAAAAATAAATAAAACATAGTTGAGTTGGAGAAGAAAAAGAAAACTCTGAAGAGACCACGTAGTCTAATGAAGTTGGACTCATTATTCAAAGGTATTTTACATCATGAGATGTTGTGAGAAACAATATCCTTGTACAAAAATAAAAAATGAGGTGGACAAAGCCAACAAAATAGATGAAATCATCAAATACATTGTGATTATTGAAGTAAACATGGAGAACATCAAGAATAAGGTTCTAGATGATGTGTGGAACATCTTAATGGAGAAGAGAAAAGATGCCATAGAAAAGGAAGAAAATATTAGATCAAATGATGTGGAGAAAATTGGATTATCCCTATCCGATGCCGACAAGGCTACATTGGCTTGTCTTTAGGAAAGAATTAAGAATAGAAAAAAGGGTCACACTTTTGATGGGAAGAGAATAGGGCCAAATTGAGAAAATGTAGAAGAAAAAAAAGGTGAAGATTATTGATATATCACAAAAGTATAGCATGATTCCCATTGCCTCTACTAGAAAATAACAAGATTCGTTAAATAAAAAAATTGGAGTTACTGATATAAAATAAAATATAGATAATACTCCTCTAGATATATATGAAACAATGCAACGAAATGTTGAAGATGAAAATATTGTTGAAGGGGAAGTTTTGAATAGAGAGGAAACCACAAAGGATGATACTCCTATTCCTCTGGTGACACAAGTGACTAAAATCCAAAGAAACCTGGAGACATGTGTTCCTTCGGTGGATACATAGTTGAAGGTGAAAAGCATGATATGATAGATGATAAATGTAACACCCCTCTATTTTGCTTTCTGGATTGGACAGTGTGTCCTTGTTTTGCGTTGATTTATGTTTCTGGATATTCAGATACTTTATCTTGTGTGTGTATTTGGTTGCTATTCATTGAGCGATAGACTATATTATGTGTAACACCCCACCACACAACCCTAAAGGATGCTGCAAACAACTACTTAAACAGGCTATTTTTTTTTGTTGAAGTACAATTAATACACAAGTTTGCTTCCCAATGCAAACATCCCCTAAGGTTATGAGACTGAAATAAATTAACAACCCACAACAACAACATAATGAAACCATGACATTTATCTACTCAAGATAATAAGTACGCACACATTCCATACAAGATAAATTACAACAAAACATAATAGATAACTTTCAAACTCATTTATCCATAATTAAATATTACAATTACAACTCTCATCCCTGAATGAGGCAAGTACAATAAATAAGGTTATAGTTACAACTTCCACCTCGATAACAGAGAGGGGTAAAATAATACAAGATCAACTGAAATGATATACAACAAGAACTGAAACTAAAACCCACGAGCTCTCCATCTGGAAGTCTCGTCCACATGAACATGAAGAAGGAACCCAACCAAGTGGAACCCAAAGGCCCACCCCCCATGCTAGGAGATAGTAACCAGGAATGTAACGCCCCGCCACGCGACCCTAGAGGATGATGCAAGCAACAACTTAAATAGGTTAATTTTTTTTAAAAAAAATACAATTAATATACAAGTTCGCTTCCCAATGCAAACATCCCCTAAGGTCATGAGACAGAACAACTTAACAACCCACAACAATCAACAACATGAAATGAGACCATAACATTTATCTACTCAAGATAACAAGTACGCATACATTCCATAAAAGATAAATTACATCCAAACATAATAGATAACTTCCAAACCCCATATCCATAAGTAAATATTACAATTACAACTCTCATTCCCTGAATGAGACAATTTCAATAAACAAGGTTACATTTACAATTTCCACCTCAATAACTTAGAGGGGGGTAAAATAATACCAAAGTAACTGAAAAGAAATAAAGCATGAATTGGATCTGAATCCACGAGCTCTCCAACTGGAAGTCTCGTCTACACGAACATGAAAATAGAACCCAACGGATTTAGGTGCACGCCACCCAACCACGTGGAACCAAAAGGCCCACTCCCCCGTGCTAGGAGATAGTAACCAGGAATCCTAGTCAAGACCATCTACCTCTAAACATAGGCTAACATAACTGAACCAAACTGAAACAACCAATAACATGATCCTCACCAATACATCAAGAGATCAACATGTAATCAACTCAAGCACAACTCACCTACCATGCAAGTACAACACAAACACATCATAAGAGCAACCCAAGTACCACATACATACAACAAAGGTACACCAAAAGTACAACTCAAGAGCATCACGAGTAACACACAAGGACAACCCTACATGGTCACATTGCTTCTAGATATAAAGCAAAACAAGAGTGATAAGAGAACCAACACATAGTCACAACAGGTATGTTAAGATAACCATACCCACAAGATCAAATATGAACAATGGTCACAACAGGTATGTTATGGAAACCATACCTACAACAAAGGCCGACTGTTGTCCTAGAGAAAGTGTCATCACACAGCTCGTCATGGGTTATCCTTGGGAATCTTCATAGGCTTCGGCCCCCCCACAAGACAAGGGTTATCCTGGTGACCTCTACCAAATCCCGGCCTCCATACTCACACATGCGGAGCCAAATACCTTTCATACAGACAAGGTAGATGGCCTTGCCATTACAGGCCTTCCCATCTCATCCCAAGCCTAACCGAGCACTTAGGTAATGAGTGAGGCATTAAAAGTCTTGATTAGAGTGAGGTTAGTCCTAAGCTTCTAAGTATTGTTTTAGTTATCACTTGATTAAATAACTTATAACGAGTTATCCTAGGCACCACTTCGGTGTGCCGGCCCCCGTTATAAGCCGCTCTTCTACTGGACAACACACACACACCATCCAAACAACAATGGAACCAAGGTGCAATAAATAAGATAACACGTCCACTCCTTTCTTAGGAGTCGACAGAGATGAACCCATCTCCAAGTACTGGAGGTAACATCAATAGCAAGAACGGCTCTAGACAGCTCCTGACAAGAAGACACACATTACAAAACTCACTCCTTTCTCAGGAGGCAACAAGAACTGAAACGCACTCCAACACTGGAGGCAACAGACCACATAACAAGGTCACTCCTTACAAGGAGACACGGATCCCATAATCCGCTCCTAAATCAAGGAGGTACAAACTTACAACATTAACATCACCTCATGCACTACTCAAGGGGTTAACAAACAGTCGACATCACAAGATGACAACCCACAGAACCAAATTCACATCTGGAAGACTTACAGATCAAAATATACTTAACTCCTTTCTCAAAACATTGAACTCAAAGGAAGCAGTCACGAAGGCAAGTTGCGGGGAATTAAACTAATTCAGATACATTAAATTCATTCCCTAAATTAACATTTAGTAATTTATTGCATCTATATAAACAGATTTAAAATTCTTCTTTTCAGACAAGAGAGAGAGACTAAGACTCAAAGTTTGATTCACTAATTGTTTCAATACTTATAGAATAACATTTATTTCATCTATTCCAGAGATAGCATTTTCAAAATAATCAATGTTTCCTCTCCTAGGTATAATCATTTTTTAACACAATTTAACGTCATATAACCTTCACATCATTTAAAATATCAACATTATTCTATCAAACATCTATTACTTACAATAATACTAATGACTTGATCCCCAATACAATATTTTCGTTCCCCCATTAAATTACAATCCTACCATTAATGAATCTGATCTAACCTCGTCTCTTCTAAGCAAAAGATAAAACTTAGATAAATATCTAATTTCTTAATTGCATAACAATTAATGATGAGATTAAGCAATTACTTCATCAATTCATAAGGTATCGTTTAAAATAATTTTTCCTTTTTGCAAAGATATAACATTTAAATTCCATTAATTTCGCTATTTAACTCATGTCATTTAAGAATAAAGAATAATAATTTGCTAAAAACCCAATATTTAAATCCCTCCATTATACTCAATCATGAAATTAAACAATTCAACCTTTTAAAATATATATTCTCAACTCTAATATAATACTTTTAAATCTTCCCAATTATATGCTATTAATTTTCTCACCCATATTAAAATGATAATCTCAACCATACAAATATTTAAATATTCCCCTCAATTAAAACATTATATAAATAAGATAAATATGTTATTCCATCAGAATATCAATAGTTTAACATAAAACGATGATTTAATCCCCAATCAATTATTAAGTCTATAACATAAAGGTCTAAAATTTTCTCGATTAAAAATCAAAACAATTAAGTTAAGACATACATTTATTTAACTCATCCATTTAATATATATTCATATAATAATATTTTAATATTATATATATAAATAATATTAAATTAAATGAATAAATAACAAAGTATTATAATTAAATTTTTGAAATGAAATAACCCTAATCTGAGCCTCGGGCTACGCATCATCTTAGGGCAGGGACGGCTGACCGAATCTTGGGCCACGTGCCGCGCCCTAATCCTTATGGCCGTGGGTTATTGTTTTGTGCAGGGGGCGGATGTAACAGAGGCGGCGGTGCATTTTTTAGGACAGGGGCAGTGCTGAGTTTAAGTTAGGGCCAGTGGAGGTGGTGACAGGGTGGGGTGGTGTTGGCGACACAGCCGAACCCCCACATAGTGGGCGGTTGTGTAAGCACAACTGACCACTGTGTGGTATCGGCTATGTAACCACACAGCCGACCACTGTGTGGTGGCCAGCGCTTAGAGGTGGTGATGGGCGAGAAGATGGGGGTCGTAGGGTGTGGCTCCCTCCACCAGCCTCCCATGGGAGGTGCGGTGGGGGTTGAGCCCCCAACCCCCATCCAAAATAAAATTTATTTTATATTCTATTTTTTTTTTATTTTTTTTAAATCCACAGCATGAGAACAAAATCCAACTCACATAATATATATGTATATCTATATATACATATATATAAACTTATATAAATACATATTTGCATACCCATATTAGAATTTTGCAAATTTATTTGAGGAACAAATTAAAAGAACAGTTCCCAGCCAAGAACACAAGATTACATTTTCATTTTCTTTCCACAACCAACCATAAACAAATTTAAAATTTTCAAAGCATCTAATTTCAAAGAGAAGAACCTGATTTTGTAAGAACTTGGAGAAGATCTAGATGATGTCTCATTCCAGCCTTCTTTCCCAAATCAGTCCTACAAATTTTCATAACCAAATCCAAAAGCCCACAAAAAGGAAAGGTTTTTCTTCAAACAAATTTCCAACCCTCCAAAACTCCAAAATTTTCATAATAATCTCTCCTCCTCTTCAAAATGAAATAAAAAATCTATTTAACCCCCAAAGTCAACCTTTTGAAAATAACCCTAAATATCTCAATTTTCAATTTGCATTTAAATTTTTCCAAAACAGAAATTTAATCATTTTCTAAATTTTAAATTTCAAATTTCATAATTAACTTTCAATTCAATTTTCCATTACAACAATTTAAACAATAATTTCCAGAGAAATAATCTAATTCATTTCAACATAGTAATTTAATTTAACACAACTTAATTTAATTAATTAATAAAATAATCTTAATCCAAGATTAAATCTTTTTATTAATTAAATTAAATTAACTAATAAATCAAACAACATCTCAAATGTTATAACTTGACTAATATAATCAATAATTTAAATACCAACACCATTTAATTGCCTCTTCCAAACTTGAATTTAAATAACGAAGAGAGGGCACGAAAATCAAGACAGCACAACCCGACAACAACTGATGACAAAAGGACTAGGGTGATGACCTGACAGGGAAACCTAGCTACTATCTCCCCAATAGAATACTGTTGCGTATTGAACACGCTCTCACCTGTGAACCAGGTGGAGTCGATGTTCGGTACCTGTCAACCTGCAAATAAAGTAACAACAACATATAATGTGAACAGCATAAAATACACACCGTGAGGAGGAAATCACGGAATCGCAGGGCGCTCACAAGCGAGTGATGTGATCCGTCCTCTTCACCAATACACTGCAAATAACTGACAGTCTAACATGCTAGTATCATCCAAAGCGTAAACATCTTCAATTCAAATAGCCACTATGCTAGTCCAAAGCATGGAATACAGATAACATATGAATACAGTAACATCACATCAAAATACAACATTTGCATCACTTACTGATAACGATCAAATAGCAACTGATTTCCAAATCAAAGTGCAAACATAAAGCACAACATAATCAAATAGAACATTGTTCCAACAAAAGGAAAAATGGAGGGGTCTTACAAGGAATCCTAGCCAAGACCATCTACCTCAAGATATAGGCTAACATAAACTGAACCAAACTAAAACAACCAATATCATGAACCTCACAAATACACGATAAGATCTACACATGAGCAACTCAAGCACAACTCAAATACCATGCAAGTACAACACAAGCACTTCATAAATACAACCCAAGTATCACATACGTACAACATAATTACACCAAAAGTACAACTCAAGAGCATCACGAGTAACACACAAGGACAAATCTAAATGGTCACATCAGTACATCCCAAGGTACAACTCAAGTACAACATAAGTACAACAAAAGTATAACTCAAGAGCATCACGAGTAACACATAAAGACAACTCTACATGGTCACATCAGTACATCCCAAGGTACAACTCAAGTAAAGCATAAGTACAACAAAAGTATAACTCAAGAGCATCACGAGTACCACACAAGGACAACTCTACAGGGTCACATTGCTTCCAGAAATAAAGTAGAACAAGTATGTTAAAAGAACCATACACATAATAATCAAATACCAACTAAAACAAAGACCAAATGTTGTCCTAGATATAGTGTCATCACACAACTCATCATGGGTTATCCTTGGGAATCTTCATAGGCTCCAGCCCCCACAAGAAAAGGTTATCCTCGTGACCTTTACCGAATCCCGGCCCCCATACTCACTCATGCGGAGCCAAATACCTTTTGTACAAACAAGATAGATGACCTTTCCATTACAAGCCTTCCCATCTCATTCCAAGCCTAACCGAGCACTTAGGTCCATGAGTGAGGCATTAAAAATCTTGATTAGTGCGAAGTTAGTCCTAAACTTCTAAGTATCGTTTTAGTTATCACTTGATTAAATAACTTATAACGAGTTATCCTTGACCCCACTTCAGGTGTTGGCCCCCATTACAAGCCACTCTTCTACTAGACAACACACACACACACCATCCAAACAACAATGGAACCAAGGTGCAACAAACAAGCCATCACGACCTCTCCCTTCTCAGGAGGTGACACAAACTGAAACGCACTCCAACACTGGAGGCAACAACCACATAACAAGGCCACTCCCGACCGCTCCTAACAAGGAGACATACATTACAAAATCCACTCCTTTCTTAGGAGCAACAAAGATAAAACCATCTCCAAACACTGGAGGTAACAACAATAACAAAAAATGCTCTTGACAGCTCCTGACAAGGAGGCACACGGATCCCATAATCTGCTCCTAAACCAAGGAGGTACAAACGTCCCCATTTGCAGAAACTGGGTACTAACATAGACACAATCCTCATGCACTATCCAAGAGAAATCACAACAACCGACATCACAAGACGACAACTCCCAACCACTAGGGTCTTCTGGAAGGCTTACAGATTAAACACACTTAACACAATTCCCCAAAAACATAAACATAGAGGAAACAATCATGAAGGCAAGTTGCGAGGAATTAAGCTAATTTTTGGATTCACTAAATCCATTTCCTCATTACATTCAGTAATCTATTGCATTCAATAACTGATTTGAAATACGTTCTCTTTTTTTTTTTTTTGACAAGGGAGAAATTAAAATTCAATATTTAATTCCTTGCACGCATTAAATAATAATAAGATATCCAGTTATTTCTACAATTCCAAATACATTGAAAATGAATATTGTTCATCATCTCCATATAATAATTTTAAAAATAATTAATTTTGTCTTAAAACAAGCTACTTTTCCATTAAACATAATATTAAAAAATAAAATAAAACAATGCTCTAATTAAAATTACCATACTCCCATTTCTTCAATTTAACTTAAATCATGGCCTCAACTATATCATAATTTTAATACATATATAATATGTATATCTCTATTTTAATTAACCCACATTAATATATATAATATTATTATTTTATATAATATACTATTAAATATCATTACATATTATGTTAATTATAATACATATTAATATTTAAAAATATAAAGATATAAAATAATAAATATTAAAATATTAATAAGTTAATATACTTTAACTTATTTTCTTTTGAAATACAACCTCATTTGTGCCTCGAACCGCACATCATATTAGGGCAGGGGCAGCCGAGCGAACCTTGGGCTGCATGCCGCGTGTGAGGCCGGCCGCGGTTTACCCTAAGGCTTGGCCGCAGATCAGATGCAGGGGGCGGCACATTTTTGAGGTGGCCAGAAAAGTTACTGATGGCGAGGGTTTCGGAGGGCGGCGCTGCCCACACAGCCGGCCCCATCCATGGTGGGCATGACTGTGTTAACATAGTCGGCCACCATGGGTGGGTGGCTGCACAGCGGCGGCCGCGTGGGGCACGACTCTCCACAACGCCTCCCCATGGGGAGCGGCTATGGGTCGAACCTCCCCAAGAAAATTTTGCTTATTATTATTCTTTTTTGTTTATTTTGTTTATTCTTTTTTTTTACATGAAACCCTGCTGATTTTGAAATCCGCGTTTCAACAGGGTACTCAATTTAATTTTTTTTATTTTTTTTATAATATTTTCTAGACAGCATAATTTCAAAAGCCAAGATGCAATATAATTCTATATAACATATATATTTGTATGTATATATATATAAATACATATACTTGTATGAATATATATATATATATATTTTCCAATGAAATTAGCAGAATTAATTGAGAAAATAAAACATAAAATCATCAGTTTTAAACCAAGAACACCAATATATTTTCTTTAAGCAATATATTTCCAAAGAAGGGGTTTTGCAACACAAACTTAGATTCAACCTGGGTTTACTATTTTCTTGCAAACAACTGAGTTTAAACCAATTCCAAATAGCAACATCCAATTTGAGAACTATTTTTAAAACAAATGAAATTAACTTGATTCAAGAAAACTTGGTGCTTCCAAGAAGCTTGAATGGATGGAAATGGTGGTTTGAATCCCTTCAGAGATTCCAGCTCCTTCCAACAATTCCTCAAAACATTATCCAGATCCAATCCAAAACCCACAGAAATGAAAACCATCCTTCCTCTCCTCCATTTTCATTTTTTTTTTCATAACTTCCTCCTCCAAAATTATCCAAAAATCCATAATCCCCAAAAATGAAAAAAATTATCTATTTAACCCCCAAAGTCAAACTTTTGAAAATATCTCTAAATATCTCAATTTCAATTTTGCATTTAAAATTTTCCAAAAACAAAAATTTAAATCATTTTCTTTTATTTTTCAATTTCAACCAATATGCATAATTTTCCAAAATGAATAATCCAATTCATTTCAACACAATAATTTAATTTAACACAATCTAATTTAATTAATTAATAAAATAATCTTAATCTAAGATTAAATCATTTTATTAATTAAATTAAATTAATTAATAAATCAACCAACATCTCTAATGTTATAACCCGATTAATATAATCAATAACTTAAATACCAAACACCATTTAATTGCCTCTTTCTAACTTGAATTTAAATAACGAAGAGAGAGAACAATAATCAAAGCAACCCAACTCGACAACACCTGGTGACACACAAGGACTAGGGTGACGACTTGGCACAAAAAACCAAGCTACTATCTCCCAATCGAATACCATAGGGCATTGGACATGCTCTCACCTGTGAAACCAGGTGGAGTCGATGCCCTGTACCTATCAACCTGCAAATACAGAGTATATCCACATGCATGTACATGTTAAAATTAAAACACACCGTGAAGAGGAAATCATGGAATCGTAGGGCGCGAGTGAGCGAGTGATGTGATCTATCCCCTTCACCAATACAGTATCACTGACTGATGAATCTAACCTCATTAATATAATCAAAAGAATAAACATCATTAATTCAATTATCCACTATGCTAAACCAAAGCACGACATAATGATAACATCATAAAATTACACCATCACACCAAAATATAACTTTTACAACACTTACAGATAGCGATCGACTAACCACTGAGTTCCAAGGTAAAGCACTTAACAGAAAACAAGGCCTAACCAAACAGACACTATTCGGTCAAATGAGCAAAACAGAGGGGTCTTACATTATGTGATGTGATTTGATTTATTTGATGCTTTAGTTTACATGCTTTAATTGGTGTAAAGATGTAAGTTGATATAACATGTAATCTCTTATGAGATTATTGGAATTATGATGGAAGTGTTAGTTTTGATGAGTGTATGTGTGAAGAGGACGGGTTCACATCACTTGCTTGTGAGTGCCTTGCGAATTTGAGATTTCTTCTTCATAGTGTGAATTATATGTTGGATATATTATATGATGTTGTTTACTTGGTTTTTAGGATTGCAAGTACATGACATCGACTCCACCTGGTTTCACAGGTTTGAGCGTATCGATCCAACGGTTAAGTTGAACGGGAGATAGTAGCTAGGTAACTTGTGTCAAGTCTACACCTTAGCCATAGTGTGTCATCAGTTGTGTTTGTGTCGGGTTGTTGATTGCCTTGTTTTAATGTTATTTAATTCTGAAGGGATTCTTGATTTGGAACTAATTATTTAGAATGATTGCATTAAATCATGTTGATGGTTATTTAATTTTAAATTGAAATTGTGGATAGAAGTTTATATTTAAATTAATTAATTAATTAAATTAAATTTATTTAATTAATTAAATCGAATCCAAAGGGTTGAATTTAGTTATTAAATAATTTAATTAATTAATTAAACATGTGATTGAGAAAATTAAAAGAAAGAAAAGAATTAAAATTTAGTTTGGAATTTTATTTCAATTAAGTGGGAATTTAATTAATTTGGAAAAGTTAAATTTCAATTTGTGGGAAGGAAATTAGAATTTGAAATTGAATTTTAGAAGGAAAGTTAGTTTCCAAAATATTGGAGTATTATAATATTTTAAATTTTTAAATTGCATGCAAATTAGATTTGGTTGTTGAAGATATTTTCAATTATGCGAACATGTGTAAGTTTAATTAAATAGAAGAGTTTTTTTTAAGATGGAGAGAATTTTGGAGAGGGAAAGCTTCTTCAGATGTGAGAGGATAATTTTGGTAAAATTGCACAGAGGAGGGTTTGAAGAAAATTTTGGCTATAGAATTGATTTGGAAAATTTTGTTGAAGTTTGCTTGTGCTTTTGGATTGTTTGCTTGCTTGGAATCACTGCACGGTTGAAGAGAAATTGTGAGATCTTTGGAGGAGGCCCTGCATCAATTTCCTATTACCTGTAGCTTCTTGAATCAGGTTTTCTTCTGTGATTTGTATTGTTCTTGGTGTGCTTTTTAAATTGTAGTGAAGAGAGATTTGTTGTTAAATGTATTTGGAAAAAGGAATTTGTGATTAGAAGAAAGAAAATAAATAAATAAATTTAAAACTTTTGTTGGTTCTGTGAAGTTTCTTTAGGGAATTTGTGAAAACCTCTATAGAATTTAATTTATTTGAGGAAATGGATTGTTTTGTTATTTAAATCAAACCTAGAGGTTGAACAACACATTTGGATTATTTTAGAAAATTTAATATCTATAGAAAACAAATTTATTTTGAAAAACCTCTGTAAAAATTACGGTGGAGAAATCTAGAGGATTTAAAAACTTATGGTTATAATTTAGATCATTTTAGTTTTCTTGTTCATTTATAGTTAATGAATTTGAGAAAATTTGATTAAAAGATTTAGTTTTGAATCTCTATGAAATTTGGTTATTCTCTGGAAAATTGCACAATTTCACCTTTAGGTGAATGTTTTTACAAATTTTTCCCCAATTTATCTATTATGTTGAAATTTGTTTGTATATATATATATATATATGTTTATATATATATATGATATATATAAACATATTTTATTTTAATAAAATATTGATTTAAATTTGTTGTCGTCATCTGTATGGTGAAAGGATTGTTTGTGGAATTCGTAGGTTGGGTTTGAATTTGTTTGTGTTTATTTATTTTGTTGTTGTTATGCTTTTGGGTGGGAGGTTCCACTGCCATTGGCAGCGCCCTTCACATCGTGTGGAGGGAGCGTTGCCAAGGGCAGCACCGGCCCTCACCACAGTCGGTTGCCCAAGGCATTTGGGGAGAGGGTCTGTTGGGTTTATTCAACTGCCCTTCCCCAAATACATTGGGGTTTCCTTCGTCTGTGGGCTACCATACATTGCAAAGATCCATAGGGTATAAACAAGTTTGTGCCCTAGTTTGCTTTCAGTTTTTATTTATTTATTTTTCTTAATATTTGTTTCATATATATATATATACATTGTTTATAATATGTATTAAATATGTTTATTGTATATAAAATATAAATACAGATTATTATTTATGTATATGTTTGGATTTGTTGAGTTGATAAATATGAGGAGCTATTTTAAAAGAGGTTAAATAGTATATTTCAATAAATACATGTTTTGTTTATTAAATATTGATTGAGAAATGGTAGGAAAAGAATTGAAAAAGGGAAATTTAAATAAATTGTAGAAATTAGATGTGTTAGTTGTGAAACTGGAAGAAAATTTCTTGCATGGTGATTTTAAAAGATAAGATTTGAATGCATGGTAAAATGATAAAGAAAAAGATATTTTATAAATTGCATATTTTAAATAGAAAATGGAAAGGGTTACATGCATGGATTTATGTTGTATTCAAAAGTAAATTTGGGAATTGATTATTTTGAAGAGGCAATTAGTTATTTTAATTTATTTATTTCTATTAGAGCAATTAAATTATTGTGATTCAAATATGATATGGATTTAGTATATCCAAAAATAGTAATTTCCTCATGATTGCCTTAAATGTTTTATTTTCTTCGTATTTCGTAAAAACAAGTGAGTTTGATTATTTTAGACTTCCAATAATAAGAGAGGAAATAGGGTTATATGATTATTTTAGATAATCCAGTTATCGTGCCTTTGGCTTTGTCAATGTTACCTATTGAATGAGTATGGATTTAATAAATCCAAATATTAGATTTGAATAATGACTTGAATGCTTTTTTGTAGCTATGTTGACAAGTTGCATTATGGGATATGGGATTGAGTTTTAATCCAAAAATGTAGGTCTTCCAGAGAATCTTTGAGGATGAGGGTTGTCGATTCTTTATGTCAACCAGTTGTTTTTCCCTTGGGTAGTGCATGGTGTCTTTTCAGTATTTACCCGGTTTCCATGAATGGGGATGTTTTTTACCTCCTATGGAAGGAGTGGACTATGTGTTTTGATTGCCTCTATTTGTTGGAGTGAGTTTCATTATTTGTTTCCTCCTAAAGTTGGATTGGTTGTTTAATCTAGTTTGTATGCACTTGGGTTTCCCTTGGAGTATGGTTTTGTATGGTGTGTTGTTCATTAGAAGAGTCATTTTTGTTAGGCGTCGGAGCCCAAAGAGGTAAACCGGGTAACCTTCAAAAGTGAATTAATCAAGTGATAATTAAATTAATGTACTTAGATGATTAGGATGTATTTCACACTAATCAAGATAATTTAACCTCACTCATAGACATAAGGGCTCGTTTAGACTTGGGATGAGTGGGAAGGCTTGAAATGGCATGGTCATCTATCTTGTCCTTACAAGAGGTATTTGATGCCACATGAGTGAGCATGAGTGCCGGGGTTGGGTTGAGGTCACTAGGATATCTGGAGCCTATGAAGAATGCCAGAGGAGATCTCATGACTAACTATGTGATGACATTCTATCTAGGACAACAATTGTTAATTGTTTTATGTGTATGGTTCTCTCAACATACTCGATCTATTTTATGTCTAGAAGCAATGTGACTTATGTTAGTGATGTGAGAGTTGTACTTGTTTAGTTCATTTGCTTGGTTATGTTAGTATGATTCAGTTTGAGTTAGCCTTTGGTTAGAGGTCGTAGATATTTTTCCATGTTGCATAGTTACTATCACCTAGCATGGGGGGTGGGCCTTTGAGTACCACTTGGTTGGGTGGAACATGCACCATACACCATTGGGTCCCCATCTATCTTTAGCACTTGGTGGCGAGACATCCAATTGGATAGCTCATGGTTCTTGTGTTATTCTTGCATTGCAATATTTCAGTTTGTATAAGTTATTTTACCCCTCTTATGTTTACGAGGTGAGATTCTGTAATTGTAACACTTATGTACTATTTCCTCATTCTGGGAATGAGTGATGTAACTATTGGATTAAGTTAATGATTATGAAATTATAACTTGGATGTTTATCTTATTATGTTATGTGGTATCCTTATGTTGTATGATGTTTATTTCATAAAGTATATAATGCTATGGTTATATGTAATATGTATGTGTGGGTTTAAGTAATCCCAACCTTGTAGCCTTAAAGGTTGTTGTTATTATTAAGTGAATGTGTATATTAATTACACTTAAAAAAAAAAATTTGGTTCGCTCAAGTCATTAATTACAACTTGCTTTAGGGTTACTTGGCAGGGTATTACAATAAAAGGCGTGAGAATGAAGATAGTTAGGAAAAATAGAATGTTGACGTGAAGGAATGCAAAGAAGATAAGGGTGAAGAGGGTAAGCAAGGAGAGAAGGATAAGGATGAAGGAGATGATGAAAAAGGTGAAGAAAAGTTAAAGATAATACCTCTGGTGAAGAAGAAGAAATGGCAAAGGAAGAAGATCATTGTACTAGAAATAATGAGAAAGTAGAGAAGTTTGAGGATTTACCTAAGCCCTCTAGTGAGTCCTCCTTTGCTAATCCTTTGAAAGGTTTGTTGTCTAAATAGTTAGGGTTCAAACCAATTGTCTCTTCTCAATTGATTTAGTTTCCCATGTAGCACGGTAGTGTTGATTTAAATAAGATGTATCCTATACATAAGTTGCACCTACGTAATGTGTTTAATGCATTGGCAAGAAAATAAATCATTGAAACATATCAAAAGAGTAGTGAATTAATGGATGAATTTGTAAAGGTATTACATGCGATCATACCGCCCATTAATGTTGATACATCTTTGTCTACTATGGAAAATTTCAAATTATTGATTGATTTCTTTAAGGAATATACCTCTAGATTGAAAGGACAATTGGAAACAAAGGTTGAGACAAGGCTTATAGAGAAGAAGATGACAAATATCATCGAGAAATGTGCATCGACACATACCAAAGTTGAAGAAGGTTTCAAGTATAAGCATGTGAGGAAGGATAAAAAGAATTTCTTTTTGTATTGCATGAAGTGGTGAGATGCCACACAAGGAATAAAAGGTTAAATTGAATCAATTGAGTCCTATATAGCTAATGTATCAAGTGCTTATGATCTGACACTAGAAAAAGATGAGTAGAGACTTGGACTAATATAGTGGACTTACATGATAGGTTATTTAATTTGTAGATCTAGAAGGAAGAGATTATCAAGAAACTTGGGAAGCTAAGGGACTTGGTAAAAACAAATCACATACCTTTCTCAAGTTCCCTTGCTAGTATTGATAAAATCTCAAAGTTCAATCTTACCCCTAGTATTGTGGAAGAAGGGGAGGAAACATTGATGGAGCTTCGGTCTCTACATAGGATGCAAGCATCAATGAAGAATAACTAGGAATAAGGTAAATATTCTTGGAAATATTTTCTTTAGAAGCTTCAGGGTTCAATATCTTCAGGTTGACCATTTCTATTTCTACACAATTTTTAGTTTTTCATGTTGTTAGATTATTTTATACATATACATATGTATTTGGATTTTTTAGTTAAGGGGAAGCTAGTACATTCATTTCAATTTGTATATATGTTTGAGGGGGAGGAACCTTTTTCATTTATGTCAAATGAGGAGAGATGGTTCAAGAGATAATGAGGGAGACATGTTTGAGGAAATACGTTTTATTTTGCTAGATATTGTCATCAATGACAAAGGGGGACATTGTTGAATAATTAGGAAGGTTGTCATTGATGTCAACACTATATGATGGATTTAAAAATAGTATGAAGGATGATTATAGAAGAGTGATTTTTTAAAAGGGTTTGATCTACACACCAAAATAGTTAAGTACTTTTGCTAAATTTCTACACCAGTAGATTAATAACATAGAGCTCTCTGATAATTCGGTCATCATTTTTTTGTCCATACATATTTACTTAGAGATTCTAATATGTTGTATATGGACATTAGTAAAATATATATTCTAAATTTCATTTTATTTTGATAAGTGGTTTGAAAGTTGCATATAACAAAAGATCGACATACTTTTAGGTCCTATGCCTAGGCGACCTACTATATGTAAAGAGTTGTGGAGATTAAATGTGTGATACAAATGGAAGAGAGAGCTATTATAGGTCCATGTCGACCTATATTTCATGTGTTTTGGCGTGAAGGAATTTTTATTTAAAATAGGTGCCAACAAGGCACGTTTTGTATGATTTGGGGCTATATTTAATTAGGCCAACCTAATTGATGTTTGTGACATTAAGTTTGATATATATAGAAGGTTGTTTTGATTTTATGGGCATCAAATATTCACATGTACATGATTTGAATGCAATTAATGATGCAAAATTTTATAGAATTGAGCGAATGAGTTTTAAATGTTGAGAAGAGGTGTGTGAATATAAAGCAAAGCATAGAATTATAATCTAAGTTGGATGAAGTGTATTAAGTTGGTATTTTAAGATTCAAAGGAATTTAATCTAGAATATGTTAGATGCACTTTTTATCAATTCAAAATCAGATTGTAAAGCCACTTCTCTCTATCTTTCTTTTCTCTATGAACACTAAGTTCACTTGGACAATGAGTCCACTTGGTAGTGAGAATTTTTGTAATATCTTATAACTAGTTATATCATATTGTGAGCTAATCCTCACCATGGATTTTCCCATTTTGGGTTTTCCACATAAAAATCTTGGCGTTCATGTGTTATGTGTGTAATGGATTCTCCATACTTTCATTCCTTATAAATTTTAAGTACATGCTTTAGTAATTGGATGATTTAATCAAATATTGATTCACTCCCTCTCAATATTCCAGTTGTTAAAAAGAATTGACAACCTTATGATACTCATTAATCAGATCTAATCTCCTTGATTGACTAAAGTCATACAATTTGAAAACCTAAAACTATTAGTTTTAACAAAAAATTCATGAAAAACATGAAAAAACTTACATAACACATGAGGGTATGTGTAGGATCATGATGGGCCAAAAAGTGGCAATATGATGGGTATGTGGCTGATGATTTTTTTTAACCCAAAATTGATGAAATGAAAAGAGTTTTTAAAAGAGATTCTTAGCTTTCCACAAATATAAACTATGCTTTACTTTGAATTTAATAAATAATTACTTTTCATTTTCTATTGAATTACGACTAAAGTCCTAATTTTTAGGCTGATTGAAAAACGTCTATAGCTTTCAAACAGTATCATATTTTTTTGAATCCAAAACAAGCGTCACATTCTATGCTTCGAATACTATAAGATTAAAAAGTAAAAAAATGAATTTCATGAAGTTTTGACCAAGTTAAGGTGGTCAAACATATGAGTCTTTATATTTTTTTAAAAAAATCATTAAAAAATTATAATTAATTTTTAACTTGCAAAAAAATTACAAAAAAATATGCATCACATTGGGACATGAGTCCTCTACTTATATCTAAAATCTTATAAAAGAATATTATCATTTTAATGTGGTTAGGGTGGTCAGACAGACACCTACTTCTTATATTTTCCCTAAAATTTAAGTACTACTGTATTGAAATTTCAAATTTTCACCAAAAATATTTTATTTTTTTGTAAATAAACCTAGTAATTTAGAAACTAAATTCAATTTTCTACAAATTATATTCTTACATATATTTGAAATAATATAGATAACTTATTCAAATTTTTATGTCAAGTTGCCTAACTCCGATTTTTCTGATTTTTTTGCCACTTAAGGGCCTATTTTTTCCATGATGATCCTGCACATACCCATGAAATGATTCTTGAATGAAAAAATATTGCAATAATCCTGAAAATTCTACTCTTGTTTGCTCTTCAATAATTTTTGAAGTAATTTTTGCTCAATTTTTTTAGCTTGAAATTGAATATGCTCATGCTCACACTAAAGTAAGAATATGTCAAGAGGGGTTAAATTATTGGAGGTTGGCGACACTAGAGGATGGAGGAATTTATAATACCATATAAATGTTGCTTATTTTATAAAATAATCCAGAAGGGCTTTCTGTGTGAAGGGTAAAACACCCTGTAAATGTTGTTTATTTTATTAAAAACAAGATGTACATAAAATCTATAGATTATGGTTTTAAGGATTCCTTGCATAATTGGTGTATGTCCAAGAAAAATTGTGGTGGTGAGAAAAATGGACGTAAGGATAAGTCTAAAAATACATCTAAATCCAAGGGAAGATCTGAAACCCTTGGTAAGAGTAGATTAAGATATTGGAGATGTGGAAAATGTGGTCATCCCAAGTAGGAATGTATTTTTGTATCTCTTAATTGATAGATTTGGGTGCATCCTACCATTTTCCTCCTTATAAGAAAACGTTTTGAATATATAAAGCATATTATGGTGAGAAAATTTTCCTAAGAATAATAACACTTGTAATATTGAGAGATAATGAGAGGTAAAAATTTATATTCAATGAAAAGGGAGTGAACACTCTCATGGATGGTTCTCACTATTTAAGAAATATGATGGTGGACAATTTTTTCTCAAGAATAATTAACACTTGTAATATTAAGAGATATGGAGAAGTAAATTTTGTATTCAATGATAGGGGAGTGAAAACACTCATGGATGTATTTAATATCCCAAATTTAACAAGTAATTTAATTTTTCAAGTCCAAACTTCTTGCAATACATGTCCATATGTATTTCATTCTAATAAATAACATAACAATTCTAATTTTATTAGTTCTTGCCATGTAACTATAAGTTAGGGGCAATTTTAACTAGTGATTAAATGGTTTACTTTCATTGTCAAATCAAAATTCATTATTTTATTTTGACACATTATATTCTAATTTTCCTAAAGTAAAATGCCAGATTTTTAACCTTTCAAATTTACAAAATTGTTTATCCTCAATTTCATTGGATTAAAAATTTTGAGCAATAAGGGCAGATTTTCAGGAATAGCATAAACTTTTTTAATCCAATTTTTCAAAAGATTTTATAAAGGTAAATTTTCACCACAAAATATTTTTCCACCACAAAATTAAACTTTTATCCAATGGATTTATTGGAAATATTTAGACAATTTATCCTCATTAGACAGATTAACTACTTTTTATTCATCCTAAACATTTGCTTACTTGTTATATCTTAAAATATAATTAAAAATTATTGTATAGTATATAAAAAGAATCTAATAAAAATCAAAACATATACTATATAATATACAATATCTAATATATAATTTAATAGATTTATAATATATTATATTATGAAATTAGTTATTCATATATTATATTATATTAATACATGAAATTATTGTGTAATATATTAACTTTAACATTATATTATTATATATATTCTTAACATATAATACATCTAATATATAATTTTCGAGAAGGCTATCATAGTTTAATTTTGGCAAGGGACAACGGGGTTTCCAAGATTTGGTTGGAAGGGGACTCGTTGAACATTATAAACTGCCTTAGGAGGCTCTCTCCTCCTTGTTGGTCTGTAGAAAGACTTATTTGTGATACCATTTCTTTGTTGAATAAATTTGAAGAAGTTTATATTTCCCATGCATTTTGTGAGGCTAATAGTGTTGCAAAATTCTTAGCCAACTATGGTGTATCCTCAGCTAGGTCATGGGGGATTAATGATAACCTCACGATGGAGCTCATTTCCTTGCTTAACAATGATAATCTCTAATTATTTGAAGGGAGCCGAATTTTCTGCTAAACATAAGGGATGGATTTTTATTGATTACCCTCTGATGTTTACTATAAATTTGATGGATGTAGCCCTTATTAAAAATTGTGGGTGGATATGTTGTATTCTCAGGAGGGATTTGGTCATTATTTCTAGTTGTACCTTAGAAGTTAGGATCACACACTTTTGGCTGTGATTTTATCCTTGGTGTTGTTGATTTTATGTATTTGTTATTTGTTGGGTTTCATTCTTTTGAGTTGCTTGGTGTTGTTGAAGGTGGGAGTGATAGATATAGAATGGAGCACTTGTTGTGTGCTGAGACCAAAGCTAATGGTGAAGTGTGGAATATTTTGCACAAAGGTGGGATTGATACTTTCTTAGAGAAATTGCATAGGTTCGAAGCTAAGGCCTTGCAGAAGTTTGTAGAAGCCTTGCATGGTCAGGTGATTAGCTTGTTTGGAATTGAAATAATTGTAAATGAGGAGTTTATTGTAGAAGTTACTTGGTTATCAACTTAGAGGAAGAAATTCTTCAGAGAAAAATCCATGTTAGGGGTGGTGAGAATAATTTCTTGAGGGAAAAAGAGAAGGCTAGAATGGTTAGACTCCACTATGGTGGCTTTGATTGCACCAAAATTAAGCCAATTTGGGGAGATGTGGCTATGGCGCTTATGCAGTATTTTACACCAGAATGGTTGTTTATGGCTCTTTATGGGCACCATTTTGTGCTACTAAACCATTTTCACCAAACTAATTTGATCTCTTTCCCAATTTATCTTCTTTCATCTTTGGAGAATGGGATTATGGATTGGAGAAAGAATCCCAATAGTCCCTTTTTACATGAGGGTTTGATATTGTTAATTATGGAGCATATCAAAGCTAGATATGTTATTGCTGCCCTTATCCCTAGTAATGTTGAAAATATTAAGTAGAAGGATAAATAGAAAGGGAAATTTTAGTCCGAGGAGAAAGATGATGGTGAGATGGAGTCTAAAGATGATTATATGGCTTGTTCTGATGGATACCAGATAGATTTAGATTATGTTACCCCTTCTATTGGGGTCAAGAAAATTTCTGAGAAAAAGGATAAACCCTCATCTTGGCATGCTAAGTACAAAATTTAGGTTGATAGTGAAGAGGTGGTTATGGAGGGAAAAGGAAGTGGTAGAAAGGTTCCTAAATAGGGGCCAAAAAAAGCCACACTTTCCCTTGATGGTGTCGAGAATTTGTAGGAGGGTGTCGGGTTTACTAAAGTTGGTGAGGTGGCAAAATAAATTATTGATGAAAAAATATTGGACTATGGTGAGGATAAGAGGGCCCCAACTAAGGGGGAGGTGAATTTCCAAAATTTCATTGATTTGGAAGCATCCCTTATTGTGTCATTTTTGGAAGAAAAAGGTAAAGATAAGTTTGTACTACCTACTAGTATTCAAGAAGAGGATCCCCTGATGAGCTCTCATCAGTGGAGGGGTTTGTATTGGAGAACACTGGATTTTACTCAGGCGTCAGGTCTAGTGAAGGAAGGGGTAGATGTATTTTTTTAGTTTGTTCATGTGGCTCATTCAAGAGGTCTAGGATCTTCATGGTAAGTATGATACGATTTCTCATTGTAACTTATCTACTCTGAGAACTTTTAAAGGGAACAAGATTCTACTTTTAGCATGGTGAAGTCATTGAAATCTAATCTTAGCCTAATGATGGAAGATATTACTAATCTGAAAAGAAACCATGACCCAAGGTTGTCTACTTTGGAAAGGAATTCCTTGCAAATTCATAAATATCTTAATGTCCTAATTAATCACAATAAGGAGTTGCTTGAGACCACGACTGAGGGTTTGGTATTTGAGAATGAGAAAGATAAAGAATGGACTAGTAAGCCCCTATTTGATGACCCTGTGAAGTAGGTTGTCGGTGAGGACACTAGGATAGGTAAGTAGGTTTCTTATTTAAGGACTAGCCTGAGTGTTTGTACTTACAGAAAATCAAAGAAAAGCAATGTTATTCCCATTCAAGATATTAAAGAGATAATGGATATGAATGATAAAGTGATTAGCAAGGATGTGGAAGCAACAAGGATGTTAAAGGAGCTTTTGTAGTTGTTACTTTGGTTGTTTTCTTTTCTTTTACTATTTTTTTTGTTTGGTACTAATGGTTGGGTAATTGTTATTTACTCAGCCTAGTGTTTTTTTGGGTAGCTTTTAAAGCTTTATCTTCATGTTGCCTTCCTTTTTGTCCAAGGTTTTACGGTCTCTTCAAAACCTATATTACGCCAATCAAAAACATCTAATATAAAATTTAATTTATTAGATAATAATCTTATAATATTATATGATAATTTTTAATATTGTGATATATTATATTTTAATATAATAGATTTTTTACTTATATGTATAATAAATTTATTTATTTTTTCACTAAAAATATATTGGTTCAAATAATTCATATGTTTAGTATAAACATAAAAGTATAATAATGAAAAAGTAGATCAATTTTACATTTGTTTATTTGTTTATTTCTTTAATTTTTTAATTATATTTTTATTTTTTAATATATAAAATATGTTAAATTTATTTTCAAATTGCTTTAATAAATATTATAAAATATACCTCTAGAAATTGTAATACCAAACTTAATAGAATTTATACAATTTTTTACTTATAAATAAATATATTATAAGAGAATTGGTAACTTTTTACATGTAGCTTTATAAAATTCACAAAGAAGATGCAAATATTATAAAATATTTAAATAATGTAAAGGATGTTGATACATCCTCTTAAAAAATATGTATTCTAAACTACTTGGAATAAGTTTATTAGTTTAAAAAAATAATTAGCATGATATTTTTTATAGTAAAGGATGTTTCAATTCTACTAATGCAATTTAATTTTTAAATTAAAATTTTAAAATTCCATAAATAAGTTTATGTTTCATAAAATATAAATATAAATATCATATAGTATTCATAGACTAGATGTGAATATTATAAAATATTTAAATTGTGAAATATTATAAAAAATTGTAGATAAAAAATATTTTTATTATTTGCAAAGAAAAATTAATATATTAAATAAATTTTCAACATTAAACATGTGAAAATTCGTATTGCAGTCACTGATTATTAATCTCCTATCTTAAAAGATTATTTAACTGTTGAAAACTAATTCACAGCTAATATCGAAAAATAACACAACTGCAACTTCACTAATAAAAATACGGAAAGAAATGCGTAACACAATGAACACAATATTTTCGGACAAATTGTCCCTGGAAAAACCCCTAAGGGAAAACCAGTTCTACAGATGAGGAATTATATTAACTTCAGCAAATTAAGAGATACAAAGATTCCTTGCCTCTTACTGGCAGAACTCTGACAATCTCCCAACTTCCCACTGATATTCTCTTGCTGCTATCCCCAATGCTATCACTGCGCCCTTGCTAACACTGCAAGACTGTTTGCTATCACTGCAAACTCACAAAATCATTTGCTAGCACTGCAAATGCTTCTACAAACTTCTATATTCTCCATATGCCCAATGACCCCTTTTTATACTCCTCTCATTGGAAAACCAACAACCAAGATTGATTCTCAATCGACGGCTGAGATAAATAACAACTTACCAACCACAACAAATTTGGTTGCAAGGTGTCACTAAAAGAAATCAATAATTAAATAATAATTATCACATCTCAACAATAAAATAACTATTATCTAATCCTAGCAAATGGACGAACAGCTGTCCAAGCTAACAAACTAACAAAACATTTATTTTAAAATAAAAATAAAAATGCATACACTGTTACAAATAAAAATTAATAAACATACATATATATAGATACTAGAAAAAAAATAGTAATTATTTAAAAAAATATTGGCTCAAATAATTCATATGTTTATTTTGAAATAAAAATATAATATTCAAGTATATGAATTTTACTTTTGTTTAACTTTTTAATTATTTAATTATATTTTTAAATTTCAATATGTAAAATATTGTTCAATTTAATTTTTTTTTTTAAGATATTCTATTATTAGACTATTTTTAATATATATTAGATTGTTGGTAACTTTTTACATGTAACTTTACAAAATTATTTGTTTATAAAAATATTAAAAATACAATAATTTTTATTTTATAGAAATATATTGAATAAATATTTATTTATAAAAAACCTATAACATGCAACATAAAATAATAGATATTTTAAATTTATTTAGATAGGAATTGGTAACAACCTATTTGACAAGAAAATAAATAGAAATAAATCTTTCTAAAAGACCCCAATACACTCAAAATACAAAGGTGTAAATATAAATTCTTCTATAATATAATTCAAGCTCAATATTTCATGTAATTAGTTGTCGTGTCTTAGGCGATATTGGGTTTGTTCTTAAATTCAAACCCTTTTGTAATACATGAAATGTATAATTTTTGGGCTTAAGTACTACCAAATGTCTAACTTATTTATTTGATATGTAACTTATGAAAAAATATCCCCAAACAAATTATCCCTCATTATAGCACATCATGTGTGGTTATAATTGCATGACTTGTTGATCTAGGAGGGTTTAAAAAACATAACACTCATTTTAGTTTAACCTTAGACTTAACTTATTTAACCCTAATCCAAATTGAACTTTGATTGAACCCTAACCTTAATTGAACTATAATGTTAATGTTGAATCCTAAATATATTAAAAGCTTAATCAAACCTTGATCCGGACCCTAATAGAAACCCTAATTTAACTTTAATACTTCCCTTACCCTAACCTTATTTGATCCCTAGTCCTAACCTTAACACTAACCCAAGTGAATAATAACTCTAATTGAACTCAAAATTTTAACATAAATAAATTATAATCTTTATTAAACTATAACTCAAATTAAACCCTAAAAATAATTTAATTATAACCCATCTCTAATGAATTTATAACCCTACCCCTAATTCTAATTCACCATTAATTGAACCCTAACCCTAATTGAACTCTAACCTTAGCTTTGAACTCTAATTAAATCATGAATTGAATTGAACCTTAACCTATACCATAACTAAACAGTAACCATAATTGAACTCAGAATTTTCAACCTAATTAAATGATCCTAATCTAAACATAAGAGACATTATTGTTCAAGAAACAAAATGTTTGCTATTAATAGGCCTTCCCATACAAAAGAAAATAATTGTAATAAAGAAATGACAAAAGACAAAGTTATACATAGGTGATCAAAAGGTTTTCCTATTTAACAACAATATTTTAGTCACATTTCTCATCTCAATTTAAAGATAAAACAAAATGACAATTACACTCAATTTTTCTTCATTTCAAAGAACAAAATTGTCCTTCTGACATTTGCACTTCCCACCAACATGACCTTGTTATATTTTACATTAAATTAAAAATTAAATTTATTTTCAAAATATCATGTTATTAAATGTTTTTGATATAAAACAAATTATACTTGTAAAAAGAAAAATACATTTTTTGGTCAATTCAACATTTGGGTTTTGAATTTCTAAAGACAATGTTGAGCACTGTATGCCTATAGATGTTTTTCTCTGTTTTGCCATTAATGACTCATTACTATATTCAGTTTTGAAGCATGTATTTTTGTTTTAAGTTTAATACAAAATGTTTAAACCTTTAGCCTTTTAACAAAAAAAAAAATACAATGAAATTTTAAAAGAAAAAAATATTCTTAATCTGTTATAAAAATATATTGAATATAATACTTGATCAACATATTTATATTTTTTTATATACTATAAAATTTATGCAATGGAACGTCATAATTAGTACCATATATTTTTCACTGGTTAAAAAAAATAAAAAATAAATTGTTACCATCAATAAAATTTGAAAAGTTTTCTAAGACTATATGTAATAATATGCCAAAATATTTGTGCTTTATCATTCATTCTTTGTAATATTATAATATTTGCAGTGCATTTTGTTTATAGTTGGCTTCATTGTAAATATCTCCCTGCGGCAATTCCAATGCTTTGCTCTTTCCTGGCCGAGGAAAGGAATTCTAACTGGGCACCGTTTCCGCTATAACGACAAGGAATAGCCAAAACGCAGGTTATTTAACCCATGCTTTGCATCCAAACTACTCACGAGAGAAAATGGGAAAGAAATATTTGATATCATTAATGCTAATAATGATGGTAGTAATAATATTTGGAGTGTCGATGGTGGTTTCATATGATTACTGCAATAGCAATTTGGTGTGCCAGACAGATGCAGATTGTAATGGATCTCCTCAGACACCTCTTGACCACTGCTGCTACGTTGGATCATGTGGGGAAGGCTATGGCAATTGCTGGGTTGATGGATGTGGATACTAGTTTCTATTCTGTTTGCTGAGTTCATTCAGTTTTTAATGAAAAAATGTATGGTGTATTGGTTTTATTAAGAAGATTTTGCTTTGATGTGAGTACCAATGGAAATTTATATGCATATTGTTTATTTTCCATTTGTGAATTGTAGTTTGTATTCTGTTTGTTGAATTCATTCACTTTCTTAACTAAAAGATGTGATGGTTGGATGAATAGAAGTTTAAGGTTTATTTTATTATTTTATTTTTCATTGGAGAATTTTTTATACTATTGTTTAAGTTATAGTGTGGATTCGACATCTTATTACTAATAAAAAGAGGAAGGATTGAGGGGTATCCATTCCACCAAATGCGTCCCGGGTATCCATTCCTTTGGCTATGGCACAATCGCGGCCTCATCCCAGCCTTTGCACTAAGGAAGACTTGATCCCGGGTGGGATCATTTAGAACCTTTCAACTTCACTAATAGACCAAGTGCCCATTGACAAACTATTCAATTTCAATCATAAATTAAAAATCATTTGACTAATGTTTCTTTATCTTACTTATATCTTACATCTATTCTTCATTTCATTATTTATAATTTCATTAATCTAATTTTGTATAATTAAAATGAAATGTTAGATTTAATACTATAATTTTATTCTGTAAAACATTTGATGAGCTTGAAGAAGATAAAAAGACAACAATTTGAGATTTTATTTCTAAGCAAAGTCCATAATAACTTTAAATTGTTAACTTTAAAGTTATAAGAATTATTCATCTCTATTTTTAGTTCCTACCATTAAACTATAGGGGAGAGGCAACTTTTAACTAGCGATTAAATGTTTTAGTTTTAGTTAATCAGATTTTATTATTTTCTTTTGATACATTATATATGATTTTTCTTTAAATAAAATGCAAGATTTTTAAGTTTATAAATTTTCAAAATTATTTTTTCTAAGCATAAAATATTTTATCCAATTTTTCAAGGCATTTTTCCACAAAGACCATAATAAAATAAGAACGTTAAATCTTATCCAATTCAATGGATTATTACCACAAATATTTATACAAATTCTAAAATGTTGTTTTCCTCCCTCCCAAGATTAATTACTTGTTATTCTATCTTTCTTTTTTATATAAGTCAAACAAAATATTCTTCATTCTAAAATTTGTTTGCTTGTTATATCTTAAAATATAATAAAACTAGCTTATATATCTTAATATATTAATCTATATATTATACATCGAGAGATATCATTTTCGAGGCATATTATTTTTTATTTTTTTTTTGCCTTTTTGAATTTTAAAAAATACGCCTTGAAAATGATATCTCTCGACATATAATATATAGATTAATATATTAAGATAGATAACCTAGTAGCATCCATAGTGTCATATGTAAAATATTACTTTAGCATGTGTTTGAAAAATATATTTTTATTCTTTGCAAATATTGAATGAGATATTTCACATTGAATCAAAAAAATAATCTTCATGCTCTATCAATAGAGTTTAATAGAAGAATGATATCCAATAATCTATGCATTACATAAACTTATTGTGCTTTCGAAGATTTGAGTCTTTCTTTCTCAGCTCTCCTTTTGGTGAGTTGCTTCCCCATTTTCATTTTTCATAGCGATCGTATGAAAATGGTGGTGAGATTCTAAGTCCATCCAAGGATTTAACACGTGAATTAGCAAAAAATGTTAATCCTATTCTTTCTCTCGGTCCTATATCAATTGTTGCCTTTGAAAGAGTCAATCCTTGTGATTTGTGGATTGTTAGTGCCCAAGCTAATCATAATGGCAATTGATGTGTGCACCCCCTTTGTATTGGTACAATTGGAACTATATTTGGAGATGCATCTTCAAATGGCATTCCTGAGTAATTATCAAATTGAACCATAACATATGTTGGTGGAGCACTTCCAGGTTTGTATATGATATTTCGAATATATCCCAAGGCTCCATTTACAAGGCCTGCTTTTATCCATAGATTAATAATTCAACATCCAATTCATCATTTTGACCTCCTTCTGTATTATTACTATATTCTTTAGTTTCAATGCTACAGGCTACTGGTCTTCTTAATGAATGTAATTTTTTTCGATTATGGTGATATACATTATCATTTGTTGCAAATAGATGCATACTATTATCAAAATCTTCCCAAATTATTTGAAGTAATGAAACATTTGTCCTTGTCATCAATAATTTCCAGTCATCGATTGTTGGATTTGCATCTCTTATATTTGTGAGTAGTTGTCAAAACCTTTTTTGGTCCTCACCTTCACCTTCTTGTCTGAATACCTTATCCAGAGTAACAACTATCTTAAATTCTTCCCATAGCAATTTTGCATGTACATTACTATCATAAGGAGGTTTGTCACTAACAGGAGGTAGTTGTCAATAATGTTTTATCGTCGCCACTTTTGTTCTTCTTGTGGATTAGTTGGTTGTGTTCTTGGAATTAGTGGATGTAAATCTAGCCAATACATATCTGTTGCACTCAAAGTAAAGAAAATAGTTGGTGTTCCAATTTGATGCAATAGATCAGTTAATTCAGCTTGAAATTTTGCCCAATAAGATCTTGTACCCCTTAGTGTAGTACCAAAACACATCAAACGATGAACTAGATGTGAGTGAGGGACATTTTCCATATGTTTTCATAACTCATTGATTGTGGTGGGCAAGTCTTGAAAGCTCTTTTTGACAAACACGATAGATGAGTTTTGTGCATGATGTCTCATAATCATATTCATCATAAAATATCTAAATCAAGGGTGTCATCCAAAATGATGATCTCTATATCAAAATAAATGCTTAAAAAATTCATCTATATGAACACTCCTTATTCGTGGTTCTAGCCAATCACATCATCCATTTGGAAATAATGTTGGAAAAGCCATATCAAGTAATCCTTTAGTGACATACTCATTTATTGGTGATGTTTCAATTCCTAGCCAATCAATTAGTGATCCAGGATCTAGATAAGGTTTATTTACCTATGCCTGAATTAGTTCCATCTCTCTTTGAACATTTGGTGGTTTTGATGCCATTTATTTAGTGTGTTCAATAATGTTTCCTTCATCCATCTCTATCACTAGACCCACAAATACATATTCATTTGCATCTGAATCAAACTCCATATGAACAGAGTTCAATTTGTCAAAAATAATTTCATTTGAATTGCATGTGAGTTCACTAAGAGCATTTTCATCAATTTGCACATCTCTATAGAACTTATCATGTTCTATCTTATATTTCAATGCTTTGTACACCCTCTCTCTATTGACTATAAAATTGTAATTTGTTCCACGTTGGTCCTTCCTTCGAACAATAATAATTGGTAAATCTTTTCTTCGATGTGGTAGAATTTTAGATATTTCTCTTACTCTTGTGGAAAACCTATGGTATGCCCTTTATATTTATATTCACCTCCAGTTGCATGTGTCACTTGAAGTATCAGATTTACACGTGCTATCAACATTTCCTCAATTTGTGTTAAGTTTGCAAGTTCTACTAATGTCAAAAATAGATGTTCATGTTTGTCTTGTCGTTATCCTCAGGAACTCGTACAACCTTCATTGCAACCTTCATTGTAGGGTAAAACAATTTAAAATAAAATATATGCAAACTTTATTGTAACAAATAATAATTTTTGATAATAAAATAGAAGTAAAATTTTATTTATAACTTACATATTAGAATTTACTTTTTTACAAATCATAGAACAAATAATGGTAGAAAGTAAAATATGTATTTATGATGTGAGAAATATTACTTACTTGTAATTCGTAAAACATTTTTCTGAAATAGTTACTCCACCTTCTCACAATTCGTAAAATATTTTTTGGAAATAATTATTGCACCTTCTCACAATTCATAAAATGTTTCCCTGAAATAATTGCCCTTCATGAATTCATAATTTTTTGGTGAATGTGTAATTACTTTTTCCTTTCTTCTTCCTCTCTCTATTTATATATAAATATTTTTGAGTGGCACCAATTCATTTTTATTTAATTTCTATTTGTGGGCTATTTATTGTTTCATATTTTCATATACATGTTGGAATTTAATATTTTTCAAATGCCATGAGTTGTTTTTGTTAACACGCTCACATTCTTCTTTGTGTTGCCATTGTAGGTTACGCCTCTCAAGTAAATAAAGTTAAAAAATTATCATCTAATATATAAAATTAATCTAATAATAAATTATATATATATAAAATATAATACATAACATCTTATACAATTTAATATATTTTTAATTAATATATTAATTTTAACATAATATTATAATATATACCCCCAAATCCTCATCTGGCGAGTTGAAGAAATGAGAGGGCTTCAAGTGCACTAAACCTGAGGATCTTCGTTGGAAGAAGATATGTGGGAAGACGCAGGAGGCATGCTACAAGTGTCATTGCAATATACAAGACTTCGACAACAAAGTGGAATGGCAAAAATAAGGAATATATTCCATTACAAGGCCTTAGCATATGGTTAACATGGTTAACTTTTTTGACACATTGGCTAACTAGTAAAACATTGAACACCATGTGTTGGGACACATTCTTATTTAGCAAATTAATTTTATTGGGAGTTACCCCCACAAAGTAACAACTTACCATTAAAAAAAATATATTATAATATATGTACAATATAATATGTAGCATATATAGCATCTAATATATAATTTAATATATTAAATAATAAATAATAATATTATAATTATTATATTATAATTTTATTTTAATAAATTTTTTAAAAGTTTAATGAAAAATAAATAAACTTATTATAAATATAAGTAAAAAAATAAGAATTTTTTTAATTTTTCTTTCCTTTTTTTTTGTATAGGTGAGTTTCTATCAATTATGTGGAGGTAGAGCCCACGTGGTGTTTTGGTTTCTAGATTGCTTTTAAATTTGTGTAGAGATTTCTGATGTGACCGTAAGCATGTGGCGTTTTTCACTTAATCACTGTGCCCATGATTATAAGGTAATGTTTTAATGTTAACCTAAATGCTTTGGAAGACATCATCGTATTTGGAGTCACTATAGTTTGCCATGCTCCACTCCCTCATTTTCTATTTGACAGAGTCGGGCTTTCATTTCCTCTTTGATGTATGATCTTTGATATCATTTTGCAATCATTCAGCTATAGATGTTTCCTCTGAGTGTTCTTTCATGATGAATATTTTTACAAGGGCATGTGTGTCATGAGGCATTGTGGTTTCCTTACCCAGAACTGGCATTTTATTTTATGACATAGGTTATTTAATTTTCTTCCAACTTGTCTTGATGGTGTTGTTGTTATTTGAGTTTTTTGTGGGGTTGATTATGGATACTCCAATATTTCTTTCAAGTTATAAGGGAAAACTAGATTTTTATGGTCTGGTCTCTGATAGGTGGCTTAAGGGGAGTCTAGTTTCTCATGATTCTTTAACCTTGAAGTTTATCAAAATGATTCTGGGTCATCGATTTGTGAATCTTGGTGAAAGATACTGAGTTAAATCCGATATTGCTTCACACTTTGTAGCATGTTTTCTTGATTTGCATGCCACTAAAGAAATGATTTCTCAGTTGATCCATCATATCTTCAAGCCTACATTCCTTCAAGGTTTGGAAATGGTTTTGATAGTTGCCCGGTTAGGATAGGGGATCCCTTGGCCCTGTGAACTGCTACTTTTCAACACCGAGTTACTTTTGTTTATTCTATACATACATCATTCGGGCTATTTGATGCATCGATTCCATGCAAAGACTGCATATGACTACCTCAAAAGGGCTTTCCAACTCATTAGTGAAGGATTCCAAGTGGATTTCTCAGTTCACCTCCTATGCATATTAGCAGCTCTGGGTTTCAGTACTTTATATACTATATGTAAATTTCTAGTCTTGCCCAATTTTTTTATATCGGGCTCTATAATTTACAGGTTTTCTAGCTTTATAGACTTACCTCTTATAATCTCAAAATTAGGGTTTGACAGAGAAAGGATTTTTTGGTTTCAAGGACAACCATGAATTCAATAGTTATAATTTCTATTTTTGAAAGCTAGCAGACACTTGTTAACTTTGTCAAAATTTATAATGTTATGCTAATATATAGCTCTCTAATACTTTAAAATGCACGTGGGTTGCACCATAGTTCTTATGGAATTTTCTTTGGTAATCTGCAATTGTGCTAAGAATTTGTTGTCGCATTTTAAAACATCTTAACGACTATTTCAAAAATTCACCGACCTGTATAGTTTATCAATGAGAAATTTATTTCTTGATTGCAATATTTAGAGGTGATACGTTCTCTTATTTTTGTAAGTCTGGAAGGTAGTGAATGTTTTTGTTTTCAGTATTTACCTTCCATATTTGCAGAGGTAGAACATTAGGAGTTGTTTAAAATTTAAGTGTTAGGGTTTTATTTTATATTTTTAAATCAAAGGGGTAATTTTTATATTTAAATCTAGAAAAGAGAATTAGAAAAGAAGGAAGGGAACCAAAAGCTCCCAAGAAAAACTAAATAGAAACTACATCATCCAGCATCACAACAATCCACATCTTCAACCAAGATCATTTTCAAAATGTGGAGAAAATCAAGGGATAAGTGCCCGCAGTCCTCAATCTTCCAACCATCATCACGCTCCAAATCCCACTTAGCTAGAAAATTAGTAGACCTATTCCATTCCCGTGGAGTGTGAACAAAAGACACTTGCTCCATCATAGAGGTAACCTGCAAAATCTATCTAATGACAGAAGCTAACTTTCAATTCACATCAGTCACCTTTTGTTCAGTTAGCATATTAACAATGACCTAAGAACCTGATTCACAAATAATCTTATGCCAACCTAGATCATAAGCACACTCCATAGCATATAGAATCACCAACCCCTCCATAAATTTTCTTAGACTACAACCCCTTATGAGTAAAAATAAGATATTCATCCCCGTATAGTCTCTGCCCACAACACCAATCCTAACGAGCCCCAGACTACCGCTAGAAGAGTCATTTGTATTGATCTTCAAGAGTTTTTTTGAAGGAGGCATCAAAATTCCAACTCTCCGAACCTTTTTTTTCCCACCTAGCTCTTTTGACACAAGAAGAGGCCATAGAAAATTGGGCATGTGCAGGATCATCATGGAGAAAACAGGCCCTTAAGCTTCAATGAAAACTTAGAAAATTAGAGTTAGGCAACTTGACATAAAAATTTGAATAATTTATCTATATTATTTCAAAAACATGTTGAAATATAATATGTAGAAAATTGAATGTAGTTTCTAAACTACTAAACCTTTATTTTAAAAAAAAAAATCTATTTGGTCAAAATTTGAAATTTCAATGCACTAGTCCTTAAAGTTCAAGGTAAAAATAAGAAGTAGGTGTCTGTTTGACCACTCTAACCACAATAAAATGATAATATTTTAGATATAAGTATAGGACTCATGTCCCGATGTGATGCATATTTTTTTATAATTTTTTTCCAAGCAAATAATTAATTATGAATTTTTTATTACAACCTTTAAAAAATATAAAAACTCGTCTATCTAACCACCTTAACTTGGTCAAAACTTCATGAAATTCAAAAAAAAAAAATTAAACCCTATAGTGTGTGAAGCATAGAATGTGATGCATGTTTTCGATTCAAAAAATGTGACACCATTTGAGAGTTATAAATGTTTTTCAATTAGCCTACCAATCAGGACTTTTTTCGTAATTCAAATAGAAAATGAATAATAATTATTTATTAAATTCAAAGTAAAGCATAATTTATATGGGTGGAAATTTGAGAATCTCCTTTAAAAACCCTTTTCATTTCATCCATTTAGGGTAAAAAAAATTCGTCAGCCACATGGGTCATCATATGACTTACATATCGCCACTTTTTGGCTCATCATGATCCTGCACATACCCAATTGCTAAATACCTAGTCTACCAACAATCTCTGCATCTTCCCTTTCTAAATGATACACCACCTCAAATTTAGCCTCCACCATCTCCTGGTTCATCCCCACAATTCTTTGCCAAACTTGTTTAAACAATAACCTTGCTCCATGAAAAATTTGTTGATTCCTCTCAAACCAAATCTGCCATAGAATAAAAGTAGGCTCAATACACAAAATAATCTGAAGAAAAGAAGCCAAAGTAGGAGGCCTACCTAAGCTATTTCAAAACTCAACTAGGGAGGAATCATGAACACAAGGGTGTTTCCACACTCCCCACCAATAATTCCATATTTGCAAAGAGAAGGGGCACTGAAAAAACAAATGTGAAAATTCCTCAATAGCACTACACAAAACACAAATAGAAGGGCCCTAAAAAACCTCTTCTAAAGATTATCCCACGTCAAACATCTATTCCAAGAAAATTTCCACACAAGGAAGTCACATTTAGGCCACGAGAACTTGTTCCACACATAATTCCACCCCACCCAACCTATGAGCCAACAGCTCCTGATAGCCACTTGTAATAGAGAAAACACCTTTACAATTTTGAGACCAAGCTAGGCCATCCATATCCCAAAGGGAGCTACAATGTGTGTTGGATAAAAAGATATGAATAACAACACACTCCTTCTCCATTCCATCAACTGACCAATCGCTATGGGCCTTCCACCCCACCACCTCCAACTTCCCACAAGGCAAGAAATATTTAAAGTCACTAACCTTGGACCATCTACCCTCAAGGAACTGCTAGCAGAGATTCATCAAATTATCAAAGAAACTCCTTTCTGGAGCATCCTCCAAATTATCAAACCTTTTCTCTCTAGGGGATATCTAGGAATTTCCTCCTTAGGGACCCCTTGAAGGTAATTATGAGACAAAATCATGGCCTAGAGATGATCTTGTTCAACACACCACCTCCAATACAACTTAGCAACTAGAGAAACCTCGAACAAAGTTGAATTCCTCAAACCAATACCTCCACATTGCTTTGGACTACACACCATATCCCATTTGACCAAGCTCCATTTAGTTGAAGATAAGTTGCTATCCCACCAAAACTATCTTGCTAAGCAATCCAATTCCTTAACAAAGGCCACCATAGCCACCTGGATCATACTACAATAAATGGGAAGAGCCTGCACCACAAATTTGAGCAAATGAATAAACCCAACAAAGGACAACCATCTATAAGTCCAATGATTGACCCTCACACGAAACTTGTCAAGGATACACTACCAAGAATCGGTGGGAAGACTACCAAAAGAGATAGGAATTCCAAGGTACATCAATGCAAGAGACCCAATATGAAACCTCAAGATACAAGTAATCCTTTGTTGAATAGCCCTTAGCATATTGAAGAATTAAATAGAAGATTTGTCATCATTAATCAGTTGACCCAAAGCAACAAGATAAACATCCAAAGCCTCACACAAATTTATTGTTTCCCTGACGTTAGCCATGCCCATCAAAGTAGTACCATCCACAAATTGTAAATGCGACTGAGGGGGTAGAGCATTCCCCCACTTCCACTTGTTAATGAGACCCTACTCCACATAACTTTTCACCAATCTTCCCAGATCCCCCACCAAAATGAAGAAAAAGATAGGGAGATAGGGGATCCCCCTACCTAAGGCCTCTAGAAGCACCAAAAATCTTAGTATTCTCACCATTTATTAGTATGTAGAGGTAAAACAACACATAACCCATTGGATCCATTCCTAAGTAAAACCAAACACACCCAACATGTTGCACAAAAAGGACCATCTCACTATATCATAAGCCTTGGCCATATCCACATTGATTAACATAGCCTTCTCCTTAGATGAAACCATAGAGTGAATGGTCCTAGTAGCAATCACCACCCTATCCAAAATGTACCTATCCACCACAAAGCCACTTAAGCCATTTTTTTTACCTTTCAACAATCATCATAGATGTAATTTTATAAATCACATTACAAAGAGAAATAGGATGGAATTGAATTAGCTGATCAACCCCTTCACACTTGGGGATGAGAGAAAGGAAAATGAAATTCATCACACAAAGAATTTGTTTATTCCTATGAGACTCTTGGACTATCTCCAACAAATCTACCTTAATAATGTCCCAAAATTCTTGAAAAAATTCATTCGGGAAACCATCAGGACCAAGAGCTTTCCCCTTCTCCATTTGGAAGATAGTAGTCTCTAAATCCTCAAGAGAAATGTCACCCATAAGATGCTCATTCATCTCCCTAATAACCAAGGTAGGGATACAAGAAAGAACTTCCTCAGCTGAGCCATCCTAGGAATCCTCCCTAAATAAAGAAGAAAGTGTTGCACAACCTCTCTGGAAATATCATGCAAGGAAAAAAATTGCTCACCCCTATCATTCATAAGAGCTGGAATGGAGTTGTCATGCCTCTTATCTTTCACTGAATTGAAGAATAAATAAGTTTTTTTATCACCTTCCTATAGCCATTCAATCTGATCCTTTTGTTTCTAGTAAATTTCCTCACGAAGCTCGCATTCCTCCAATTTTTTCAAAGCCCGAGCCTCCTCATGGAGCAAGACATCAGACATACCATCCTCCTAAATTTATCTGGTAATATCATCCAACTGAGATCGAGCACTAGCTTGAGCATAAAAAATATTTCCAAAACACTGTCGATTCCATCTTGTAAGCTAATATTTAACAAATTGCAACAATTTGGAAAAATTATACATAGCAGTGCCATAAGCAAACCTACCAATCCTCCACCAATCAGCCACATAGTCATGCAAAGAAGAATCCTAGAACCACATGAGCTAAAACGTGAAGGGGATCGAGCCACATGTATAGAAGAAACAAAAAAGTAATGGGCTACTGGTCCGAACCTCGCTAGTCTAAAATCTTAGAACTAGTAGAGTAAAAGGCAGCCAGCCAGAAGCCAGAGACCAAGAAATGATCAAGGCACTCAACAATGCAATTCACCCCCAACCTCCTAATACTCTAGGTAAATCAACCATTATTGGGCCGAATATCAATAAGGTTCAAGGCCATGATGTTGTCATGGAGCAAGAAAGTAGAAGGTTCCAGTCTCACACTACCACCCTTCTTCTAAGATAGCTCAAAAATAGCATTGAAATCACCAACCATAATCCATGGATGATAAGGAGCCAAACTACGAACAAAATTCAAGTGGGACCACAAGAGCTGCTTACCCAGAAAATCAGTATGTGCATAGATATTAGAGAGCAAGATACATTCCCTCATTTCAAGGCTAAAATCTTCAAAGGATTCCATAAGTAGGCAACACCCCCAACAAACTGTTGAGCCCTAATACACAGGAAATCACCCCTTCCCCACAAATTAGGCAACAAATTAATCATGTTCTCAATAGGTAACTTAGTTTCTTGTAAAAAGAGAACACCAGGAGAATGAATTCTCACCAAATCACAAACAATGTTTTATCGAGGGCCATTGTTCAAGCCTCTTACATTCCAGGAAAGAATGGTCATTTCAAAGGGATTGACAAATGAGAATCCAAAGTCTTAACTAACCCTATCTCCACCAAGTTCTCCCCTATCATCTTAATCTTTTCCATATCCTTCTTTCTACCAACTTTAGATGATTTCTCCACCAACCCTTTGTTTCAGCCTTTCTGAAGAAGGCCCAACTAAGGAGCAGACGTGCCCCCCTTTACAACTTTAGAACCAGATTTCAATATTGGAATAGAGTCCTCCCCTTTACCCATCCTCACATATGCACTAGGAACTGACCTCACTTGAACCTCTAGGTTAAGGTCTATATCCATATGCAAGGAACCAACATCCTATGAAGCCTGAGTGACACCTAGAATAAGACCATCTTCAACCTAAACCACAGTACCCTAATCCAAACTCAACAAGCCTAGATTCACCTCCTACTGGTTGAGATCATCCAAAACCTCAAACCTATTAAAACTATCATCATCTTGTCTCTCTTTCAAGGTCTGCTTCTTCCCTCGGTTCCTATTACGAGTCTTAACTGGAACCATCCGCACCAACTACATCACTAGGAATAGGGTCCTTGTCCTTGTCAACCCTAGGGGGGTTGCGAGGAGGTTGAGAAGACTGAGACTCAACCAGCTTAGATTGAGGACACATATTCTCTGCAAATGGCCATACTCATGGCATAACCGACAACGAAAGGGTAAAGTATCATAATCCAATTGCTACACCCAGGAGTATGAACCCACACACATATCCATAGAATCTGGAAAAGGATTACTTAAATCAAATTCAACACAAATACGGGAAAAAAGTCAATACCATTTTAACTTGAGTTTTCTACAAAAAGCCAACTAGTTTCTCGAGCACCGAAGCCACCTTATGCAATATATCATCCTTCCAAAAATCTTATAGAAACCGAGAGAGACAAACCCACACTAGAACCCAATTCGGGAGCTCCTCAAAAGGGTCGAAACCTGCATGTCATGGTTTAATAAATAACCCAATCTGGTTATGAAAATAAGGCCCACCTTCGAAAACTTTGTTGCGATCAACCATGCAGTTAAAAGTCACCATAAAATAATTGTTCGCCAAGTGCATAGTATCCATCTCACCCTCCAGCAACCAAATCCGATGAGCCCAAGATTCTAAAAATTGCAGAGAAACTCAAATCCCATAAAATTGCACAACAACAAGTGCTTTGAATAATACTTAATATCATCCACAATTAGTTCAGGCTCAATAACCAACTTCGGGCTCTCCTTACAATGTTCGAGACATCCATTGATCTTTGAAATACGAGATCCACCAAACAGTCCCGATCTACAGACCCCGTATCAAAGGAGAATAGATTATTATCAAACACCTTCGGATTATGAGAAGGAGATTTTGCACCAAACACCAAGCGAAAGTCCATTTTAGGGCTAGCCCCAGAAGATTCGCCTCGTGACATAGAAACCAGACGACACCGTAGACGACCCACGGTCACAAAAAAAGGAGAAAAACCCCTACACAAGGGCACACTACGCACAGCCAAAAATGGGCCAAAAACCCCACACCACACAACCTCGTCGCGAAACCAATCACACTGAAAATAAAGAAGGCCCCAGCCCATCCCCACACTCCACAAAATAGTCGACACACCACCCACCACGAAGAAGGATACACTAGCCAGAACCAACAACAAACGGGCAACACGTCGAGCGGAAACCGGTGATAAAATGCACAAACTAGACCCCCCGCGCGTGCCAATATAGAACAGATGCAACAAAAGCATGTTAGGGCATCGACTCCCTAGCATGCACAGAGAAAACGTAGAGCCATCCGGCTATGAGCATTAGTGTTTGATTGTTCTTGCTATACTTCTTTTAAAAGTTCTCCACTTTGATTACTTACGATTTTTCGATGTTTGCTCCATTAATGCCTTTGTACTGAGCGTGCTTGTGAATTCCTTTGAGAATTTTCTGGAATGCTTGTAGCCTAGTGATGTAAGAAACTGATATGCTCATGAAATTTTAACTTTTATTGCATATTTTGATATTTGTTTCTTAATTGTGTACCTGTTTCATAAGAGATTTCAATTTGATCATTTTAGATTTTGGTAGTTTAGTACTTTAGTGCAAAAGGATGGTTGATTGCAAGGTAAGCTAATGAGCATTGGTCCTGCAATCTGGTGCTGAATGGTCTTTGGTTTTCTTCTGTCGATTTTAAGATGTATGGATGTTTGTTAGAGATTTCAATTTTTAGCTTTGATTATGAGCCTTAGAGATCATAGGGGAGCTCCCGATCTATAGCTGGCTAGGGGATTTTTACCATTTACAAGAACATGTCTAGAGGGACTTGCTATCCATCCGGCCATACAGGAACAGGTATGTTGCTTTTTAGTTTTCCTTCTAGACCAAGGATTTTAGTTTTCTTTTTCCCATGCAAATTGGATTATCTGAGAGAAATTGGTCGGGAATGTATAGATTTAGATAAAAGGTATAATTAATTTCCAAAGTTATATTTTTTGAGTTTGTCTAGAAGGACTTTATAGAAGTTTTCAATGTCATACGTCTTCGTTATTTTGGTTAAGCTTAAGCTTTTTTTATTGAGGAATTGATTTATCTGCTAGATTTTTAAAAGGATATTACTTTCAAGAAGGGCAAAGATTTCAAATCAATTTGATTTTAAGCCCAATTATATTGTGTATTAACATGTTTACTATAGTCTTTTTGTTTACTATAGTATTTTTGTTTCCCCATTGTCTCTTTGGGGTAAAATTTTTCTTTATAGTTTGAGTTTAGCTTTTGGGCTTTTAGGGTTTTATCGGATGGATTAATTTCATGTAATGAATAAAATTATAGAAATGATAGTTTAGAATTACTTATTTTTTAATTTTTTTTTGGTCCTCCTACTTATCTTTTTGTGTTGTTTACTTACTAGTCTTTGTTCCTCTAGGGGTTGTTACCTTTTGATTTATTCTTGGGTTTTCTCTCCTTTGATTATTGTATCTAATCCATGACACTTTCCCATTTTGGTATCTTCCACATTCTTCTAATCGATCTATACCGTGGATAGCCAAGATATCCGCTGTCAAGTTTGTCATGTTCTTTCCACTCAATTAAAATATCGAATTAATAGAAAAATTAAAACCTATATTTGGATTTAAAATAAATAAATAGATAAGGAAGTTCTATTTATTTATATTATATATAAATATATATTTTATTGGAAGTATATTCTTTTTATTAATAGTAATTGAATGCCATTGCAAAATTATTTGTTTTGAATAAATATTTAATTTCAATTAGAATGGCTTATTTAATTATTTTTGGGGGAAAAAAAAACCTCAATTATAATTAAATAGGAATTACCTGGTAATATGAATATGAATAAATATAGAGCATGAAATAAATTTAATTTTGTTTTTTATTAATTTCAAGAGTAGGTTTTTGAGGGGAACTAAAAAAGAATTCTTTTAAAAAGAGGAAAAGGTTAACATAAAGGGGTCATTTCTTTTTGAGTTACCTTGTTCTCTATTTTTGAAAGAAGAGCAGCAATTATTAAAAATGGGGATTGGGAAGTATAGTACATTGGGAAAAATGGTAATAAAGGAGAAAAATTAAAGGAGAGGGAGAATTAAGAAGAAAAGGAGAATTATAAGAAGAATATTCCAGAAAAGCCAAGCAAAAAAAGAAGAAGAGAAGAACCAAGTTGAGAAATATTCAGTTGGAATCAATTTCCAGGTTTTTAGATCTATTCCTTTTCCTTTTCTTTCTATGAAAATATCAATTGCAAATTTGGTTGAATATGTTTTTTAAAAAGCCTTGCTTATTGTTTGTGAAACAATGTTTTAACTGTGTAGTTTGAGAAAAATAAAAACCCCATCTCAGATTTCTTATTGGAATTTATCAACTGTGTGCTTTCTATAATTTCATTATAACATATTGGAAAACATAGCCTGGTTTTTCGGTGCAAAATTTTGGAAGAAAATTTATGGTTGTAGAAAACTTTATACCATGTTATATTCTCCATTTATACATAAATATATACACATATATAAATATATATATATATATATATATATATATATTCAAGGAGGTTTATCAGGTATGCCTCAAGTATTCCACTTCTAAGTAGATATTGGGATTCCTTGCTTATCCTTAAATGAATAGTGATTACTGATCTATCAATGATATCAAGCTTGTACCCTTGTTCCAGTTTACCTTGTATTATGAATCACAGTAAATACAAATATAAAACTCTATAGTAGAAATTTATCATTTCATCTTTTATACTCGATGCTTAGTCCAGGCCTCATGTCATTTTGTCACAGGCCTTAGATAAGCCGATCTACTTTTCCTTTATCTCCTCATACCTCCTCTTTCTATTGAAACTTAAAATAATACCTTTAAGTCACATCATTTTCAAAATTATTACTCTGTGCATAGGCTAGCTTCGGCCTCTCTGTTGAAAAGAGTATCCCAGACTTGATTGCATTTATGCTTTTATTTATTGTGAATTCTGCACTGCCATCTCCATTACTTACTTTACCAAATGGATACCTTTTTCTTTTCAATCTGTATCATACCTCAGAAAAATTGATCTTTTGTGATCTTGCAAAGAGAATCCTTACTTGTAACTCACAGGTAATATTGATCATAGCTGGAAATGCACATGACTGCATGGTATATATGTATATGTGTAACTGTTGTTTACCGTGTTGTTGAGGCACACTACAAGTCCACCCAAGCTTGTGTATCTCTTGCTCAAGGACCATAGAGTGGCATGATATATTTGAAAGGTCTTCAAACTTTATTCTTTATATTGTGAGCTATTATAACATTCCAAACTCTTCTTAATTGACACATCCTACCCTTGAAGTTGCAATACAGTTTGTCAAAAGCTTCCAACCATTCTTGACTTGTTTGCTTGAGGTGATCTCTCAACGAATTGTGTGTTTAGGAATATTCAATTTAAAGTTATGTGAAGAATAAATATTTATTTTTCTTAACCATTTCATAATCTACTTCCAAACAACTTGTACTATGTTGTTGTTTGTGCTTCCTTAAAATAGTGGTCTGAACCAGTCATCATAAATTTTTCATTTTAACTCCAAACGGCTCAAAAATTTGGCCATAAGGGGAAACCATCATTTTCCAGACGGGTTTTTAATGGTTTCTCCTGGTTGTGAGAATTTCGTGAATTATGATGAATTTTCCCTAGGTCGACTGTGAATGCATGCAAATTGTTCGTCCAAAATGTGTCTACTAATGTGATGATAACTCCTGTGTTTTGAAGAGTTATTTCCTAAATATTTGAGGGTATAATTTTTAAACAATTATGGAGATTATGTTTTAATAGTTTCTATATTGGACCTTTCCATCAAAAGATTAGTAAAATCTCAGTCAGGTTGTTATTACGCTAGATAAGATCCTCTTTTGTAGAGGGTAGGTGTAGTTGGTTATTTGTAAATCATCTCTATTAGTTAAATAATATGGTTGTTTGGAATCCCTTTGGATCATAACTCAACATAAGTAAAGGACTTTTTTACCAATACCTTTCCTTATTATTATTTCTTAACAAATTTCTTAGTAAAGGACTATTTGGAGTTCTTATTAGTTTTGTACATTATCTATTTCTATCTTTAAATGTTTTCAAAGCTTTCTGATTTTAGTGGATGTATGCATAGAGAAGGCTTGATATTTTATCAATTCAATGCATGTAATAAGGATTTCATGCTAAACACATTATTTATTGTTGCTGATATTGTTTGTATGTTAAGTTTGGACTTTATAAGAATGTATACTCATATATTATCAATAGCTTATATATGTATTCTCATACATACATGAGCTATACCTTCTTAACTCTTTTATATTTTTATTCTCTTACTATGGAACCCTCTAAAAATCATTGAGAAGTAATCATTCTGGTTATAATTGCATAGGTAGGTGTGTGCATTCTAGCAATGTTATAATTATTATTATTCATGAAGCTTCATGTGATTGGCCTATGGTTTTTAGTGCACTTGTGTGATATTTGGGAGAGTATTGGAGGTAGAATTGGAATTTCCTTCCCTATTTCTTGGGAGCAACTCATAGTAGAATTGGCATTACCTTATTTTAGTATGCATATTGATGTAGTGGTGAAGCTTGGAAATGTCGCTTATAAACTTATGTTACTTGTAGAAGAACTTCGGTATGCTCCTTGTTAGATGAGATAATTTATTATATCTAGATGATGTTTGGATGACTCATTAGCCTTATATAAAATTTTATCAATGCTATCAGGAATAACAAAATGAATCTTTGTAGTTGATGACTCTATGAGTCAGAATTGTGTATTGACTTTGTGAATGGTCATGTTGGTGAGACAGTTTGATCACTGACAGTGAAGTATCTTGTAAGTTGTAAAGATTTTCATTAAGCCAGTGAGGCACTTTTGTGAGTGTTTTTTCATCCCTATGAGGGTTTTCCACTCATGAAAATTATGATGTTATGGTTCTTTATGGATGCAATTATGATCTTGTTGTTTCCTTGATTTGCATTTCAATTTATGAACCTATGTGTATTGTGTTATATTGTGTAAGCCTATTTGGCTAACTTATGTGATGGTGAACTTGTGATGGTATACTTTGACTTATTAGGAACATAATTTCATTTGAATATGGTGATGAAAGGTATTCAATTATTCCTCTTTTCCACAATATCATGCCTTGATGTGATAAATTATTTTGGATTTTGTGCTATTCTAGTAAGTGAAGTTACCGGAATTTACATTGTGGTATCAGAGAACATAGGTTCAAAACTTGGGCCTCAAGTCTTCTATGCTTAGGTTGCAAACCAATTGTGTTGTAAAGAGTTCACCCTAGTTGTGGGTCATTATTCTTTTGATGAGTTGATGAATCTTAGATAGTTTTTTGGAATCATTGAATGATGAAGTAGTAATGAAAGCGAAATGATAAGTGAAGCATATCATGAAGAGAGATCTCTTTGAGCATATAAATGATGAATGAGCTGATAAGATACAAGGGAAAGAGAAAAGAAGAAATTTATGATGAAAGGAAGAATGATTTTTTTTTGTGAAGTAAATAATTTCAATGATAAGGGATAAGAATTGTTAGAATTTTATTGAAGGTAAGAGAACTAAGAGGGATGTTTAAAAATGCAAGAATGTTTGTAATGATACTTGGCTTTGGGCATCTTGAATGTTGTGTAAATGTTTTGGATCTAAGGGAATCCATGAGATCTTTCAAAAGTGCAAGGTACAAGTGTCCTAAGAACCTTTGTTGGTGATTCATGTTTGAAATTGATTAGATGATTATCTTTATCTATCCAATAGGTTAGGAAAATGTTAGTGATGTGATGAATCTTGAATGTTTGACTGATATTTATGAATGTACTTACATGTGTGCTTTTGGGATTGATATTTGTATGATAATGCACTTCTTATACTCTATGTAATTTGATAATTGTTAAAAGGGTGATTGCATTCATATTATAAAGAAATGTCTTATTTATAGATATATTTGAACAAGGAATGTTAGCTTTACCTATGTGAGAGATGCACATTTCATGCTATTGTGGTCCTTGTGCGGGTGATGCACTAGAGTAAATTATTGATTTCTTTGTGTAGATAAAGAAATTGAATTTTTAATTTTTATGTGAGATAAACTTTGATATTCATTGTGTTTCTTGGATTGAGTAATGATTGTTGTAACACTATACAATTGTAATTTATGCACACTTCACCTTTGTGTGAGCGATGCACCAATGCGAGAGATGCACTTACCTTATTTAATGAATGAAAAACTTGAATAATTAATGCTCATTGTAAGTAATGCATATTTATGTCTGTGCAAGTGAGGCACTTCAAGGAAATTATGTATTCATACAATCTCTAAGTTATGCACCAGATTTTTATACATTCTTGTTGATGATTGTTCATTCTATGTGTATTTGTACGAGTTAGGCACCATAATGTTATTTGGTTCTTATTTTATGCAATTTGTTATAGATTATTCATGTTGAATATGCTATCTGTAAAGATTTAAGCTTACCTTCCGGGACAAGATGTCGAATGTGGGCTAACATAGAAGGTGATCTTCATTTTCAAGATCAACCAATTTTTTGTAAAAATGCTTGGACCAAAGCTATGGTACCATTGAAATAGATGGATAAGGAATGTCTAGATTTAAATATCATATGTTTCTCTTCCACATCCTGTATGGAAGAAATATGATCATTCTTGTATAAGAATGCATATAAGGCATTAGACATGCATCAAGAGTTTCCCTCCTGCTCATTTTGTTATTGGTTTCTAGGCGCCTCTTGCAGGACCGAGTGTTCTTCGAGTTAGGAAGAATCCTGGGGAATTTTTTGCATCATGGTTGGGTGGAAAAATCACCTTAACCATGCCTTTGACCTTCAGCTTGCAGAAGACTAAAGGGTTATGGTAGCTCAAGATTGATTAAATAAATGTTTTTCTTTATATAGTTCAAAAGATGGAAATGAATCATGGTATTGATTGATGTATTACTTATTATATCAATTTTTGTAAATACACTTCTCTTGGATACACTCCTGTTGCATTGTATAATAGTAAATAATTATACATTTGCATTTATGGATATTTTTGATAATAAAAGTGATAAATTATGATTTACTTCTTCTTGTGAAATTTGAAAAAGGGTTGAGTAGCTTAAGGTGTTCCTTTTTGGAAATGCTAACACCATTGCATGACATTATCGTTTGAATGTGTAATTACGTGATCTCATGTACATGCATCATTACTTAAGTTTCTACTTATAGGGTGTACTACCATTGGTATGAGGGATGTGCTTTGTTAATGTAATAACACATAAATGATGCATTTTGACACATAGAGATATAACATGTATGTAGATCATATGTATTTTATCAATAATTGATACTTTTAATTCATGTGCGAAGGTACGCAAAAAAAATAAAAAATAAAAATTCTACATGTTTTGATCAAATTGTGATCTGGATTGAAACCATGCATATATTAGAGTGGTAGCCTTTTTACTTTGTAAAATATAATTATTTCATGAGATGCTGACATTTGGAATGAGATAGATTTAGCACACATCTGTAAAGGAAAGGTTTGGAATGACAAAGAAGAATCATGAGCAACTTGACCAGCCTATCGAACCACAAGGGTATGGCAAGAGTGGATATATATATGTCTATGATTATGAATTTGAATTTAGAGAAAATAGTCAAAATTGGATTCTTTTACTTAGTCAAGGAAACGATTCAATATTACGAAGATGAGATGAAAGGTTTCGAAGAATTTCTGAATTTGAATGGGTACTAACATGAACTAAAGTGCAATGTTGTTTTTATGAGTGTTGTAAAAAGATCACGTCACCATCACGAGGGAGAGAACATATAGTTGGAAAGAGGTAACCTAGCTTGGTGAAACTAAATGGTATAATTATTAATCTGGAGTGTGCTTGCATTACCCTAAGAGTTTAGCTTAGTGAATTTTGTGAATAAATGTTTTAAACACAATATATATATAAATTTTTAAGGATGACTATTGACTACACTCAAGGATTATTACATCTTGGAAAGATAGGCAGCTTGTGGAGTCTATGTTGGAATTTTGTGAAATTTCTAGCCATTTTTGTATGTGTAACAAGACATCGACATGATGTCTTCACCTAGGGGGGAAGGATGTCACATTCCGTTCTTTCCACTCAATTCAAATATTGAATTAATAGAAAAATTAAAACCTATATTTGGATTTAAAATAAATAAATAGTTAAGGAAGTTCTATTTTTTTATATTATATATAAAAAAATATTTTGTTGGAAGTATATTTTATTTATTAATAGTAATTGAATGTCATTGCAAAATAAGTTGTTTTGAATAAATATTTAATTTCAATTAGAATGGCTTATTTAATTCTTTTTTGGGAAAATAAAAACCCCATCTCAGATTTCTTATTGCAATTAATCAACTCTGTGCTTTCTATAATTTCATTATAACATATTGGAAAACATAGCCCTGTTTTTTTGGTGCAAAATTTTGGAAGAAAATTTATGGTTGTAGAAAACTTTATACCTTGTTATATTCTCCATTTAGACATAAATACACACACATATATATATAGGGCAAAAGGTTGAAGGTGGTTTATCAGGTATATTCCACTTCTGAGTAGATGTTGCGGTTCTTTGCTTATCTTTAAATGAATAGTGATTATTGGTCTATCAATGATATCAATCTTGTAGCCTTCTTTGAATTTACCTTGTATTATGAATCATAGTAAATACAAATATACAACTTTGTAGTAGAAATTTATCATTTCAACTTTTGTACTCGATTGAGGCCTCATGTCATTTTGTCACAGTCCTTAGATAAGCTGATCTACTTTGTCTCTATCTCATTGTACCTCCTCTTTCTATTGAAACTTAACAGCATACCTTTAATTCACATCAGTTTCAAAATTATTACTTCATGTATAGGCTCGCTTCGGCCTCTCGTTGAAAAGCGTATCCCAAACTTGATTGCATTTATGCTTTTATTAATTGTGAATTCCGCACTGCCATCTCCATTACTTACTTTACCAAATGGATACCTTTGTCTTTTCATTCTGTATCATACCTCATAACAATTGATCTTTTGCGATCTTGCAAAGAAAATCGTTAATTGTAACTAACTTGTAATATTGATTATAGCTGGAAATGCATGACTGCATGGTATATATGTATATGTGTGTAACTGTTGTTTACCATGTTGTTGAGGCACACTACAAGTCCACCTAGGCTTGTGTATCTCTTGGTCAAGGAATGTAGAGTGGCATAATATGTTTGGAAGGTCTTCAAACTTTATTCTTTATATTGTGAGCTACTATAAGATTCCAAACTCTTCTCAATTGACACATCCTACCCTTGAGGTTGCAATGCAGTTTGTCAAAAGCTTCCAACCATTCTTGGCTTGTTTGCTTGAGGTGATCTTTCAACTAATTGTGTGTTTACGAATGCTCAATTTAAAGTTACGTGAAGGATAAATTTTTTATTTTTTTTAACCTTTTCATGATCTACTTCCAAACAACTTGTACTGTGTTGTTGTTCACGCTTCCTTAAAATAGTGGTCCAAACCAGTCATCATAAATTTTGCATTTCAGATCCAAACAGCTCGAAAATTGGACCATAAGGTGAAAACATCATTTTCCAGATGGGTTCTTAATTGTTTCTCCTGGTTGTGAGAATTTCGTGAATTATGCTGAATTTTCTCCAGATGGACTGTGAATGCGTGCAAATTGTTCGTCAAAAATGTGTCTAGTGATGTGATGATAACTCTCGTGTTTTGAAGAGTTAAGTACTAAAAATTTGAGGTTATAATTTTTAAACAATTATGTAGATTGGTTTTTAAAATTTTTTATATTGGACCTTTCCATCAAAAGATATAGTAAAATCTCAGTCGGGTTGTTATTATGTTGGATAAGATCCTGTTTTGCAGAGGGTAGGTGTAGTTGGTTATTGGTAAATCATCTCTATTAGTTAAATAATATGGTTGTTTGGAATCCCTTAGCATCATAACTCAACATAAGTAAAGGACTATTTTACCAACTTTCCTTGTTATTATTGCTTTCCAAATTTCTCAGTAAAGGACTATTTGGAGTTCTTATTGGTTTTGTACATTATCTATTTCTATCTTTAAATGTTTTCACAGCTTTCTGATTTTAGTGGATGTATGCATAGAGAAGGCTTTATATTTTATCAATTCAATGCATGTAATAAGGATTTCATGCTAAAAACATATTACTTATTGTGGTTGATATTGTTTGTATGTTAACTTCGGACTTTATGAGAATGTATACTCATATATTAGCAATAGCTTATATATGTATTCTCATACATACATGAGCTATACCTTCTTAAATCTTTCATAGTTTTATTCTCTAATTATTGAACCCTCTAAGAATCATTGAGAAGTAATCATTCTGGTTATAATTGCATAGATAGGTGTGTGCATTCTAGCAATGTTATAATTATTATCATTCATGAAGCTTCATGTGATTGCCCTATGGTTTTTAGTGCACTTGTGTGATATTTGGGAGAATATTGGAGGTAGAATTGGCATTTCCTTCCAAATTGCTTGGGAGAAATTCATAATAGAATTGGCATTACCTTATTTTCCTATGCATAATTGATGTAGTGGTGAAGCTTGGAAATTCCGCTTATAAATTTATGTTACTTGTAGAAGAACTTTTATATGCTCCTTGTTATATGAGATAATTTATGATATCTAGATGATGTTTGGATGATTCATTAGCCTTATATAAAATTTCATCAATGTTGTGAGGAATAAAAAAATGAAGCTCTATAGTTGATGACTCTATGAGTCAGAATTGTGTATTGACATTGTAAATGGTCATGTTGGTGAGACTGTTTGATCACTGAGAATGAGGCTTCTTGTAACTTGTAAAGGTTTTCATTAAGCTGGTGAGACACTTTTTCAAGTGGTTTTTCATCCCTATGAGGGTTTTCCACTCATGGAAATTATGATTTTCTGGTTCTTTGTGGATGCATTTATGATCTTGGTGTTTCCTTGATTTTCATTTCAATTTATGAATCTACGTGTATTGCATTATATTGTATAAGCCTTTTTGGCTAACTTATATAATGGTTACACTTGTGATGGTATACTTTGTCTTATTAAGGAATATAATTTCATTTGAATATGGTGATGAAAGGTATTCAATTATTCCTCTTTTCCGTAATATCATGCCAATGTGATAAATTATTTTGGATTTTGTGATATTCTAGTAAGTGAAGTTACCAGACCTTACACTATTGGCTTCCTTGTAAATGTGTCTGATTACCTAGACCTGGATTTCCTCCATTATTTCTTTGATTTTTTTCACCTTAGGTTGCAACTCCCAAGCTCCTATTTTCCCTTTAGTTATGATGCTCACACACACTACTGAGACATTCTAGTTCTATATTCTTTAACCTTGACTCCTTGCAAAGAGTTAGTCCTTGGAAAATTCCCTCAATTCTTGCAACATTCTTTGACGAGGGTGGAAGTTTGATTGATTTTTCTTTGATTAATTTGCCATCCTTGTCTCACACTCTGCACCCTACCCCTACCATTATTGGCTTTCCTAGGGATGAACCATCTGTATCGATTTTTAGCCTTCCTTTTGGTGGTGGATACCATTTGGCATTTTCCCTCTTGGATTTGTTCCCATGATTAAAGGTTAATACAACACGAATTTTCAAATCTTTCCACTTTTTCATTATCTTTCTGATGCAGGAGCATCTAGTGGTGTAAGCGAAATCCTACATCACTCAAAAATATCTTTACTTTCATTTAGATTTTTGTAGATGTTGTTGCATTTCTAGATACCCTTTTTGTCAAATAAGAAGTTCCAACTTTCAAAACTTTTTTTCTGCTTTTTCTACTCAACTGCTATTTTTAGCAAGTGTGAATTTAAAGGCGTGAGGAGACAAAAATTTAAGGGAAGCTTTGGGACAGAAAAATAAACACTTTGGTGAAAGAATCAGGTCAAGATCATTCCTGGTTCAAAAGTTATTCAAGTTTCAGTTTCTGCTTTTTGCCCTATAAAATCTTTGAAGCTAATTTTGAGGTACTTAAAGGCTCCAAATGGGCCCAAAAATTGGCAGAAAACAAAAATGGTTAGCAGAAATTTTTGCAAGGGTTTTCCGAAAAGGTACTATGATTGAAGATATGACGGTCAGATCTTAAGTTAGGGCTTCTGGAAGTTGGTTCATAATTAGAATGTTGTTTTTGGCTCCAAATGGAGAAAGAGGTTATTTATGGGCAAGGTTATGATTTTTGTGAGTAGTTTTTGGGGAAAGAAGATCGCATATTGCGAAAAGGGGAATTCCTATAGTTTTCTATAATTTGCATGTATTGTAGAACTCAAGGATTTGAGATCCTCTGCATGTAAGAATTTCATATTTTCAAAATAATAAGATTCTCTGGTTTTGTGCATGGATTTTTGTGACTCGGGTTGGCACCCTCATCACTTTCTATCCTAGTTGGTGAAGATAGCTTTCTTTTGGTTTCTAATATTAGTGTTCAACCATTCCCTAGTGGTTTTTCTTGTCATCACTACTAGGTCCTCATGCTTCTTTTCTTTTTCTTGGAAAATTATTCGGTTCCTTTCTTTCCATAGATTCCATAACATAAATGAGGGAGATGATACCTAGATTTGACCCCATAAATCTTCCTTTTTCAAAGTAGGCTAGCTTATTAAGAAGTCCCATGGGCAATTACTTCTAGGAGTCTTCCAATCTAGTTTTTCTTACAACTATTTCTAACAATTTTTAGCATAGGGGCAACTCAAGAGTAGGCCATCAATATTTTCCTTGTTTGCTTGACACATGCAACACCTACTAGGGCCTTCTATAGCTATTTATTTCAGTCTTTCCCCTATTAGGATATTCCATGTAATTTTGTTCATGTAAATGCACCTTCTTTGGGAAGCACCCCTTTACCCTAGCATATTTTTTTTGGCCATCCTTTTTCTTCTTCACTACTTTATATTAGCTATCCAAGTTTGGCTGAATAGTTTCCTAATTTGGCTCCACACTAGAAAAAATTATCTAAGACATTTTTTAGGTTTACTTTCATTTCCTATATTACTTCTATCAATTTTCTTCTATATTCTTCGTCACCATCTAGTTCTTCTAGTGTTACCCATGTGATGTTACCCTTTTCATCCTTTTTTATATAGTTTGACACCTCTTTGCCTCTTTTCTCTTTCATTATGGGTATGTATGGAACCAACTTTTGATATTCTACCAAAGGCTTAAAGCCACCCTAAGAGTCATTCCAAACTTTTTTCTTTTTTCAATTATTTATTTGTTGTATAATTTCTTCAATGATAAATTGCCTTGTATCCTTCATAAAGTTCCATATATGAGAGTCATTTCTATCGTTTTCTATTGTTAGCACTCTTTCCAGATCCCAATTGTCTAGATACTTTTATGCATTATTCTACACTATAATAAATTAGGGTTTTGGTACATCTTCCATGTAAGTTTAGCCCCTTGGGCAACATTTTGGGCTTTGAGGCTCCTTATTCCAGCACCTCCTTCATCTTGAGATTTACATACTTTCTCCCAATGGATTAGTGGGGATTTTTGTGCTTCATTTGAATCTTCCCATAATATTTTTTTGAGTATTCTTTCTAATTTTGTAATTTTGTTGAGGTAGCCTACATGCAAGACATTGAATAGGTAGGTATAACTGTTAATATTGCCTTTATCATTGTGATCCTTCGTACAAGGATTAATCATTTTCCCCTCAGACTCATTGCTTTCTTAATGCAATTTTCTACTATTTCCTCCCATAGGGTTGATCTTATCATCCCTTTGTCAAATAGTGGGACCCTAAGGTATTTACATGGTATCTCATCTATTATTTACCCTAGAGTCTTGGTTATCCTCTTCTATAATAATTTCTTCAAGTGGAAGAAATAGATTTTTGAGTTTTCCATGTTTATCTGTTGTCCTCAGACCTGGATATAATCATTTAAAAATTCCTTCATCTTTTTGGCCTCCTCGATAGAAGCCTCCCACTATAATAAGGTATCCTCTACAAATTACTAATGGGTTATGGCTTCTATTCCATAGGCTATTTGTAAAACTTTCTATAATTGATGTGCTTGGAAGGAGATGATATGTCTACTGAAGGATTAAGCCTTAATGAAAAATAGGAAAGGTGAAATAGGACCTCCCTGTCTGATTCCATTATATCTTTGGAGGAAATGAAAAGGGGAGTTGTTAATCAATATTGAATACCTTGTGGTTGATATACATTGAAATATCATCTCTAACCAATCTCTTCCAAACCCAAAATTTTCCATTATTCTTATTGTAAATCTCCATCTATAATTATCATATGCTTTTCTAACATCCAATTTGATCATCATGCTTGGTATTCTTTCCTTATTTATAGTGTGAAATACCTCATTTTATAAAATAATGTTGTCAACAATGTCTCTCCCTAGTGTGAATCCACTATGGTGCAAGGAAATAATCTTGCTCAATACTTTCTTAAGCCTATTTTCTAGGGCCTTGTATATGATCTTATATATGGTATTGTATGGTGAAATTGGTCTATAATCTCCAAAATCAGTGCTATCTTCTTTCTTGGGTATCAACACTATCATCCAACCAGTTTTCATCTTTTATTTTTGCTTGAAAGATTGTTTATGTGACTATTGCAACTTATTTATCCTCTTTTGAGTTCATTTTAGGATGTGATTGAAATATATTCCACATTCAAGTATAGCTTAATATTTGAGCGGATTATTCTATTACTTTTTATTTTTATTTTGGCAATGAGATCGTACTTGGAAATTTATCCAATATTATGCACTCTATTTAAAAAAAAAAAACTTTAAATACCCCTTTTGAAAAAGTTGTCTAATGCTCATTAGATTTTATTTTAGACCACACACAAAATACACATTTGAAATATAATTTTTCTCCCCTTCTTTAGTTATTATTTTTATATTTCCCTTACCCATAAGCCACACTTTTTTTTCATTACCCAATGAGACATCTAATTTTATATTTTCATCTAAACATGAAAATATTTCTAGGTTCCTAGTCATGTGATTTCTATAACCCAAGTCTAATAACCTTACATACTTTTGATTTTCTTCTACTATATTCCATGCTATGAACATATTGCCCTAATTTTGATTTTCTTTTGAGAAATTTTCATTTGGTTTGCTAAAATCATATTGTTTCTTCCTACACTCATTTGAATAATGCGTATAATTTTTCTAATAATGACATTGAATTTTAGATTTGTCATACCTTTGAGCTTGTGATTGATTTTGAGATGGGTTTCTTCTTGAGTTTTATTTTTTGCCTCTTCCACTTGAGCTTGATGGGCTGCCTCTTCCACCTCTATAATTATTTCTTCCTCTACCTCTAAAATTTGATATAGGTCTATGCCTCTAACATACTTAATTGATTCTTGTTACTTGAATGCAAGCTCCAATGATGTGTTTTGTGACCTACTAATCCTATTTTAATGTGAAATGAGAGATGCATGGAGCTTGCCAACTAAAAATTATGAGAGGTCTTTTGTTTCCTCTATGGCTACAATAATTGATTAAAATTTTGTGGTTAAACTCCTTAGAATATTTCAACCACTCTCCTATCTTCAAGTGTCTCACCATGTGATTTGATTTGATTTATAAGTTCAATAATTTGGGTGAAGAATGAATCTACTAATTTAGTGTCCTTAATGTATATTGTCTCAAAATACCTTCTCAACCTTTGCAACTTAGTTGTTTTAACTTCTATCATGCCTTGATATTTTGTTTGATGAATATCCCATGCATATTTAAAATTTATTTCTATTGTAATCCTTGGGACTATTCTCTCATGCACTACTTGAAATATATGAAAGAGAGACTTTGAACCCTTCTTTTTATTATCTCTCAACAAATCTTTCTCCAAGCTTTAGTCAAAGAATTGCATGGTATTGCATCATCTAGCTCTAGAAATCCATTCTCAACAAGATCCCAAATACCTTGAGAGAAAAATAAATATTTCATGGTGATTGTCCAATAATCATAGTTCTTCCCATTAAACTGTGGAATTTGTGGTTTATTCAAGCTTATGCTTTTGGCATTGTTGACTATGATAACTTGTATCCTTGAAAACACCTTTGTTGAAAACCTTATCTTTCTAAATCCTTGTTGTGGAGAACCTGCTTTGATACTAGGTGAAGGGGAGAGATAGAGGATAAAGAAAACTCTAAAATAGAGTGTATGAAAAAAAATAAAAAAATAGAGGATGGAAACAATATTATATGTATAAATGCATATATTTCAAAACACAAAAAATTTTTTAATATGAACAAATTTGTTGCTCTTTTTTCACCCTCAAAATTTAACTTATCACAATCCCTTGTTGTTTGTTTCTTAGGAAATAATTTATGTTTCAAGATGTTGCTACAATAGAACATCTCTCTATTTCTTTCATGGACATTACAATCATAAAAGTATTGTTAGAACAACAATGCTATAAGATCTCTTTTTCATTAGATAAATCTCTAAACACAAGAAAGAGGTGTACATATATGCCAAGAAAAATGAGGCACACCAAAAAAAACTAATTACAATTAATGTTGCATCATAGGAAAATTATATTATCATTATATTTAAAATTGGAATGGTGGCCTATGAAGGAAGTGGAAAAGATTTGTTTTCCATCACAAAGAGAAGAGTATTGAGAGTAGTTGGGATTAATTCCAACACTCTTGCAGTTTTCTCAAGTCTTCCATCACCATGAAGAGCCTTACATGGAAATTGATTAGGGTCAACCTTTGAAATTCTTATCGCTAGCATCGCTTTTGTTTAAAATTTGCAATACTATATAAAATTTAAAATAAACAAGACTCTCATGGAGAAAAATTTGTCAACGAGGAGTTCAAACAACCAAGTAAAAAAAATACCTTCCTATTGGGCGGGACACCTCTGGCGCTACCTATGATTCTTAAGTGTTTTTCTAACAGCTATTTTACAATTTCCCAATTCTACCAGTAATATATACTGGGAAATAATGTATCTTGAATTTTGAATTGACAAACCAACTATCACATATAATTTGTTGTTACACCTTATGTAGACAATGATAGAATTCTTGGTATAGAGAATTTTTTGCTACGCCTTCTCAAGACAACGATAGAATTTATGGTAAGAAGAAATATGCTGCAAGCTCAAATCTATATGTATGAATTTCATGGAACTATTAGGAAAACATTTAACAATCAAAGGAAAATAAGAGATGTTTCAAAACCCATATTAAAATGAACTCTAAAACATGGAGAATAGAACATGAAGACTATGGTAATGAACAATTTTGTTTGGAGAACTCGAAATTATAATACCATGAAGAAAAAACTGTTGAAAATAAGTTCAAACAATTGAGAAAAAAACAATACCATCCTTCCAAATGAGATATCTCTGACACTACCTATGATTCTCAACTGTTTTTCTAATAGTTGTTTTATAATTTCCCTATTTTATCTATAATATTTAGTGGGAAGTAATGTAGCTTGAATTTTGAATTGACAGTTACCCAACTGTCACATAGAATTTTCTATTACACCTTGTCTAGAAAGCGATAGAGTTTATGGAAAACAAGAATATGATGCAAACTCAAATTTATACATGCATTTCACTAACCTGTTAGAAAAAAAATAACAATCAAAGGGGCGATAGGAGATGTTTCAAAACCCACATGAATAAGAACATTATAATATGGAGAACACAATAGATAAAGTACGATAATGAGCAGTTTGCTATGGAGGACTAGAAATAAGAATATCATATATAACACTTTTTTAACGCAAAGTTCAAACAATTAAGAAACAAACAATACTATGAAACATATTGATACAACAAGAAAATAAAAATTGGAAAATACCTATTACAAAAACACATAAGAATCAGAGGAAAATCATAGATGTTCTTAAAACCACATTAAATAGAACTTTCAGATATGCAAAATAGAAGAGGAAAACTATGATAATCAACAATTTGTTACGAGGAACTGAAAAAAATAATATCATGAAGAGCACTTTTTTATAGGGAACATGAAAAAAATGAGGGGAAAATAACATAATAAAACATATTCATATAAGGCATTACCATCCCATGTAGTTAACAAGCTCCACCACCTACATAAACACATCTTACATGGGTATTTTGGATAAATGACTTATGTATAATATTTAATTCCAATCAATGTAGCTCGAATTTATAATTAATCCTGTGGCATTATACACATTTTCTAGAGATTGTTGCATCATATAATTTTTTTCATAGCCTAAAGAAAATAGGTATTCTTATAAAGAACTATATTTACATTATTAATTATGCAAGTTGAAAAGATATCTGTATAAACATGGAGAAAAATATACTTTGGTGGGTTTTAACTCTTATTCTAAAATCTCTTTTATTTGTTCAACTTTATATCTATTTTCTAGCACATTTCATAGTATTCTTTCCCACACTGCAACACCCATGTAAAACGACGTACAGATTTTGAAGAACAACAATTTTAACATAAAGAATAAATAAATCATTTATACAAAACACCTATGTAAAACACCTTAGAGATTGTGGAGAACAACAGTTTTAAAACCATCCAATCTAATATGAAACCAACACCACAATGGCAACACTCATGTAAAAAGACTTACAGATTCTAAAGAACAACAATTTTAACATAAACAATAAATAAATCATTTATGCAAAACACCCATGTGAAACAACTTACAAATTCAAGAGAACAACAGTTTTAAAACCCTCCAATTTGCTATGAAACCAACACCATAATGGATGTTTCAATAATACAACTAAATCAAAGTATACTTTCCCACACTGCAACACTCAATATTGCATTTACTTCGTTTGCCCCCACTGTACAACAACAACAAAATTCATGAACACTTGGGTGAACAAACACACACAACCATGTAATAATGAGTATAACCCCACAGGCTTCATTGAAAATGCTAGCTACATCACCAGGCACTACTTTTGAATATTTATTTTATCTCTTAGATTTATTTGTTTGAAGTTTCCGATGGTATTTTGGTCAGACCAACCATGAATAGGATTTGTCGTGTAATAGCTCTTTTACAATTTCTTAATTTGTCTAGAACTTTTAGTGCGAGGCATTGAAGCAGCTTGAATTTTACTGATTAAACTTGTAGTGTTATATATATATATATATATGGAGAGGGTTCGAATGAAAGTTGAAACATGTTGGAGATAAAATTATTTTGGTGGGTGTTAATTTTTATTCTTTCTAATATCTGTTTTATCTATTCAATTTATTTTTTTGAGGTTTTCGATGGGATTTTTGTCAGTTAAGTCGTGAATAGATATTTTATAGGCTATTGCAACTAATTGGCTTTACTAGTTATATTTAATGTGGGATTGGTGTGAAAAAATAAACAAAAGACACACAATGATAACTACAAAAATTAAATGAAAGATGCACATAGATAACTAAAATAATAAACTAAAGGCTAAAAAAATTGCTCCTATATAAAGCTACAATTGCTCCTATGTTAATCGGTATAACAAAAAAGCTGCACAAAGATAACTGAAACAATAAACCAATGGTGAAGAAATTGCTAACCCTGGCCATATTTTCTCACCAAAAAAGGAATATTTAACTACAATTTCTCCATTGATACAGATCGATAATCTCTTTCAAATATCCAAAATGGGTATAATGCCAAATATAGAAGTTACATATAACAAGAATACATGAGAAATAAATTAATTCTCTATGCAAAATACCCATATGAAATGACTTACCATACAAATGCATAGAGATAACTAGAACAATAAACCAATAGCTAAAAAATTACTAACGCTACATAGGCTTTTTCATGAAAGAAAGAAGATTTAACTGCAATTTCTCCATCCAAATAAAGCGATAATCTCTTTTAAATCTCCAAAATGGGTATAACACCAAAGATAGAAACATATAACAAGAATACATGAAGAATAAATTAATCACCTATGCGAAATACCCATATGAAATGACTGACCATACAAATGCACAGAGATAACTAAAACAATAAACCAACGACAAAAAAATTACTAACCCTAACCATATTTTTTGATGAAAGGAAGAAGGTTTAACTACAATATCTGCATAAATGGATGTAACACCAAAGATAGAAATATATAACAAGAATACATGAACAATAAATTAATCAACTATGCAAAATACTCATGTAAAAGGACTTATAGATTTGGTAGAACAACACTTTTCAATCTAGCATAAAATGGTTTCGACAATGCCACATGTAGACATGGGAAATTGACCAACACACTTGATCCTGATTACTAAAATCGCTTCTTCCTAAATCATACTATCAGCTTATCAACACTTTTCATCAATTAATTAGATAAACCATTATTTATTTAATTAAGTCTTTCTCCCTTATTGATCAAATTAATCAATTTGATTCAATTAATCCTCTCTCTATGATCATTTAAATAATTTAGTTTATTTAAATTGAATCTCTAAAGTCCTCTTATTAAATTGAATAAATTAAACCTTATTTGATTTAATCTAACATTATCCCCTTTAGTTAAATAAATAAATAAAAATATTTAATTAAACCCAAGTCCTCTCAATTTGATTTAAATCAATTCATAAATTTTTAAGTCTAAATTGTCACATCTCCTAATTCCTCATTAAATTAACTATTTTTTGATTAATTAAATCTTAATCTATGTCACATTATCTAGAGAATGCAACTCACACAATAAATCAATTACTTTGATTTATTAAATCTCTATTTTCTCCCAACATGGCATAAAAGGGGAATATTCCCTCAAATTTGAATTCAAATTGAAATGGACCTGGTCTTTCCAACAAGGCATTTATTTCACCTTACAAGTCCTTTTTCCTTGAGCCAAGTGGCCATAAATTCATTTTCTTCCCTCTCCAACAAGTCATTTCACTAATTTGAAATTCCACCTAGTGTCATTTATTTTCACTTTGATCAAAACTTGCACAACCTTCAACCATTCACATCTTGACAAGTGACACTTGGCTATTGGATGTTGATTGATCCCACATTGCTCAATTTCACTATCTTTTCCAATTTGGAAATCTATAAATGAGAGACTCTTCCTCTCATTCTATCATCCACAATTTGAGTAAACTTATTGTAATCAATTTCATCTTCAAGCATAGCCATTTCAATCTCTCTTTATCAACTTCTTAGCTAGGTTATGCAGGAATTCAACCAAAGTGAATCAATTATCATCAAGCTTACAAAGGATTTGGGAAAGGGCCAATTTCAACACACCAATTGGCACAAATTCCCCCATGGGATTGAGATTTTACATGCTTAATTAGGATTGCTTTTCCTTTTCATGTTTTATTCTTGTTTTATTTTTATTTTTTAGTAATGCTAATGAATTTCATGGGGAATCCTTTTTTATTTTGCATATGAGCTTACTAATGTGTTTTCTTCTTGTGTTTGCGTAGGTAAAGGATTGGGGTTCACATTTTGGCACTAGAAGGAGGGCACCTACTGCTAGAACATGATGCCATTTGGGCTCAAGAATGCGAGAGCAACATATCAAAGGGCCATGACACTAATTTTTTATGGAATGATTCACAAAACTATGGAAGACGACATGGATGATATATTGGCCAAGTCAAGGAAAAGACAAAATCATATAGCAACTCTAAGTGCCATCTTTGATAGATTGGAGAAATAGAAGGTTAGACTTAACCCCAAGATGTGCATTTTTGGTGTGAAATTAGGAAAAATCCTGGCAGATATAGTATCCATGAGGGGAATAGAAGTGGATCCCACCAAGGTCAAGGTGATTCTTGACATGGAGGCACCCAGGACCCTAAAACAACTCAGAGGCCTATAAGGCAGGCTCCAATCTTTCCATAGATTCATAGCACAACTAGTGGATAAATAGATTCCATATTCATATATACTCCACAAGGGAGTAACATACAAGTGGGATGACAAGTGTGATCAAGCGTTTAGTAACCATGGTAGCTCTCTGTGCTCTATTAGCTCAACACAATGAAAATAGAAGAGAGAGAGTGATATACTACATTAGTAGGAAAATGGTAGGGAATCAGCTCAACTAAACACCAATAGAAAAATCTTGCTTCGTAATTGTGTTTGCAGCCCAAAAATTCAAACACTACATGTTGGCTCATCAAATCAAGCTGATTGCAAAGATAGATCCATCAAAGTATCTGCTATCTAAGGCCACTCTCACAAGACAGATGACTAAGTGGGTCATGATATTGACATAAAATGATATTTAGTATGTAGACCACAAGGCTACCAAGGGGCATGCAATTGCAGACCAACTAGCAGAGGCTCCAATCTATTAAGAGAATCCACTAATATCAGAGTTTCCAGATGAATCCATCTTCAATCTCATAATAGTTGATCACTGGAAACTCTACTTCGATGGCTCATAAACACAACATGGATCTAGATCCTATGTTTTCTTCATCACCCTATAGGGGGATTGTATTCCTAGATCCTACAAATTGGCATTCCCCTGTACTAACAAAATTGTGGAGTACAAGGCTTTAACCATAGGTCTCAAGATAACAACACAGTGTAGGATCATTACACTAAAGGTTTATGGGGACTCACAACTTATTATCAACCAAGTCAACAACGAGTACCAAAATAAGGATGATAAGTTGACACCATACAAGAAGTTAGTAGAGAGCCTCAAAGAATCATTCATTGATACCACCTTTGAGAAAATACCAAGGCTAACAACAAAAAAGTTGATCCCATGACAATAATTGGATCCTTACTAGATGTCCCTCACAATATCTCAAAACATGATTTCCTAGTAAAGTAGCTTCTCGTACCCACATTCGAGGCACCAGAGTCAGAAAATGTGTGTGAACTCATTGGTCCTGGTGATCCCTGGTATCATGACATCTATACTTTCTTAAGAATAGGAGTTCTCCCAGCTGACATAAACCCAAACCTTAAATGAGCCTTTGTCAAAAGGTCCTTACGTTTTGTCATCCTAGGAGAAACCCTCTATCATAGGAGTATTGAAGGAACCTTATTGCATTGCTTAAATCTTGAGGAAGCCCCGACTGCTTTAATTGAGGTACACAATGGCACTTGTGGTTTACACTCAAGTGGTATGAATTTTGCCAAGATGTTGCTAGAACTAGGTATTACTGGCCAACAACGGAAAGAGAGGACCATGACTTTGTTAGAAAGTGTTACAGTGCTAGAAGGATGAAGATCTTATTCATACACTAGCTCAAGAGCTTCATCCTATTGCTACACCTTGGCCCTCTTCACAATTAGGGCTTGATCTCATTAGAAAAATCACACCCACCTCATCCAACCACCACAAATTCATCATCATCACTATAGAGTATTTTAAAAAGTGGGTCAAAGCAATTCCCATGACCTACATAATGGGAAAGCAGATATCCACATTCATCCTAAACTATCTCATTTGTCGATAAAGTGTCCCTCAATCCATTATCTCTGATAATGGGACACCTTTTAAGAATCAAGATGTTTGAAATCTATGCCACAAATTCAAAATCTAGCGTCACTTTTCTACTCCATACTATTCACAAGGCAATGACCAAGTAGAGGCCACTAATAAAACAATCTTGAAAATCCTTAAGAAATTAGTCAATGACGCTGGTCGTGACTTGAATCTACAACTAAATCTTGCATTATGGGCCAATCACACTAGTATCTGCACACCAACAGGTGCCACCCCATTCTCCATGGTCTATGGATCAGAAGCCATCCTCTCAATCGAGATCGAGCTCCCATCATTAAGGATATAATTGCAAAACCTCATTACAAATGAGGAATATTGGGTTTCAAGGTTAAATGAGCTAGAGTTACTAGATGAATGGCATATGGATTCCCTCAACCATATACAAGTCTATCATAACCACCTAAAGTGTAGCTACAACAAGAAGATCAAAAGACACACCTTCTAAGTCGGCGAACTTGTGCTAAAAGAAAATAAGAAGAATGTGCCAAAAGGAAAGGAAAATTTGAACCCAACTAGTTGGGACCTTTTGTCATCACATCAAGCTATAAATCAATGGCATATCAATTGTCAACACTAGAAGGTGAGCCTCTGCAGGAACCCTTGAACAACTCCCATCTCAAAAAAAATTATGCCTAAAACCTTGCAAGGTATAGAACCAAAAAATTCAAAAAAATTAAGAAAATGTCGTAAAAAATTGGTCATGCTAATGAAAACCTGGTAAACAGGCATCTTGGTGACAACAAAAAAATACAAAAAATCCAAAAAACTAAATCAGAAAAAAAGGATTGAAAACAATAAAGAAAGTCGTCCTCTAGTGAAAACCACTTCGGTGGCACTTTGGACAAGTACCTTGGTGAAAATCTAGAAAATATGCACCAAGTGTAAATAACGCTCTCTCCGTCCAGCAGGATCTTCACGACTGACTTATCCACTACATTCCATCATCCTTTGACAATTGTATCATAACTTGATCTTATGCTCATATAATGTTCCACCATAGTACTACTTGGCACATTCTTAAGAATAGTTTGTCTTGCCTATATCAAAGTAGTTTATCACATCACATTGGGGGCATGTTCTTGTACCCACATCAGATCAGATTCACTTATATTCTTGTGATCTTCCTAAACATTAAAAAATCAAAAACATCAGAAAAACAAAAACATCCAAAAACATCCAAATCATATCAAAATAAAAGAGTGGCATCATCTTGGTTGAACTACGTCGTCTGTGAGCTTGAACGTAGGAAAGGTTGATCTTTGATCATCCCTCGAGACACCCTAGGTCATTCATTTAGGCATCTGTCACAATGGAAATCCATTTTCCCATCTATTTCATACCTTAGGTCAATCCTTTAAGCATCCACCACAATCTGGCAATCCGTTTGCCCATCTTTCTATAATCATAAAGTCAAGTCTGTCATTAGTCAAACTACATGTTTTATATGTATATAATGTAGGAAAGTCTAATCTATGGATCAACTCCTGAGACCCCTAGGAAATTTCTTTAAGTTAGTCTCTTCGCCATAAATCTCGAAAATACCAAAAACATTCAAAACATCTCAAAATACCAAAAAAATTGAAAAATCAAAAAAATCCAAACAACCTCAAAATATTTAAAAAACCCAAAATGGTGCATGCATCTCATCTTGCTTTCACCCACTATTATCTCATCCCTAATAAATCAATAATTATCTCCACTCTTTGGTGAGTTAGTCGAAAGCAAGTGTAGAAGCTCTTTAAAAGATAACACCTAATCATCAAAGTCTCAAATATAGGTTAGTAAGCAGGAAATTTGATCAACTCAGAGTATCAGTAGCTTATCATACAATCAATCTCACCAAAACCATGATCACAACATGTCCTAGGATGTATCCTTCCCATGATGGACATAAGCATCAGGTATCTCAAAGTAGTTTAGCCTTGGCTAGCGGTATGAAGAACATTAGCTTGTTTGTTTACTTTATCTTCGTCTTTTTGACTTATCTTATTTTGCGCTCATTCCAAGGACCTCTTGATGATGCCTAAACAAAACAGGTTTAGAGAGAAAGTTATGGGGAAATGATCATTATCTTTTTTATCTATTGTGCTTGTGGGATACTCTGGTAAAATAACTTAGTCATGCGTTCTTTTTTTGGTTTGAAGGAAGGGTGTTTTAGGTATCTTGTTGACCACACGGGAAGGCTTGCATTCCTATGTTTTGATCTGAGATGTTTATAATATCAGAACTACATCTTGAAAAAAGGTTCTATATGCTAAGTGTGAACAAGAATACTCCTATCTGACTTTTAGGTCAAAGTCCATCACACTAGGTACAATGCCATCCTGGTTCTTTATACCTTGATGCATCATACCTACATGTGTTATCAAACATAAAGAAATTGGCCCTTTGAAAATCCTAACTCCTGATAAGAAAATTGTCATCATCTTAATGACTTGTTTGATTGCTTTTTTCTATCTTTTTTCCACACTAACATGGTACCATGACAAGTTGATCAGAACATTGCTAATGCATCCACCCTACATCCATAAAATCATCAACCTAAGTGCACATCATACCATATAGATCATACCTCATTATATCATCTCACATTATCATCATCTTAAGTTATAAGGAATAATATAGATTTTTTATTCTAAGCATCTTAAGAAATCATTGTATTACATTCATTGCAAAAATAATTAAGGGCATAGTGTAAATCATGAGCATATCATTTGCATCGATAAATAACTTGCATATCATTAACATTCAAAATGCATAGAAATATACAAAAAGAAATGCAACATATATTATATCGCATGAGCATAAACTAGAAATACTTCATAAACATCTCATTGCATATAGGAAATTAAAATGCATACATACACCATACATCATAGGAAATATCATAAATTGAACCATCTCATATATATCATCAATAACATATGACTATCATGGTACAAAATTAGATCAACTATGTACATCAGAGTACATGGTACAATAGAGGCAATAATCGGAGCCCATGAGTTAAAAATTGAAAACTACATGTGATCAAAGGGCTAGCCCGGTTGGCTGCTACCGTCTCCTACCTACCTCTCACTATGGTCCTTTGGTGGCCTCATCCCTGTCTATTGAGAGAAGTCTAGAACCTGGCCTACTACTAGAACTACCTGCTTGTAATGTTCTTAGTAGTACTCGGCCTCTCTCACCACCTCCTAGTAAGCTCTCAAAGATATTGATCAGCCATGGGTAGATGAGGTTGCACTCTCTAGTTTTCACCTCTGACTGACCTCTTGATCTCTCTCAGATTGAGCCTAGTCCCTCTCAGTAGTGATTGTTAAAACCTATTGCTAAGCATGATCTCTCTCTACAGTCAATATCTAAATCTGACCCTACAACTGCTGGGTCAATGTATCTTTGTGATCTAGCTGCCTTGGTGGCTATTGTTGAGGAACCACTCTATCCCCATCCTTGGGCTGATCAACCTATATATCTACCTATGGTGGTGCCTAGTCTCATGGTGGTGTCTGATGTGGAGGAGGACCACCTCCTCCCGTGTCCCCGTCACCATCTCTACCATCATCACCTTTTCCTCTCTGACCCTTGCCCCTACTAGCTGACCTTCCTATAGGCCTCCATCGTAGGAGTGTCACACCTAGATCTATCATTCTCAGAGGAGGCATAAACCAAGATCTATATTCCTGGGTCACTCCTGCATCTATCAACCCCTGATCATATGGCCACGACCTAGCCACTAGCTATCTAAACGAGGACACTGCTTCAGCTATCGGGATGGGTTGGCCCCAAGCTATCTCTCTCTCATAATATGTGCAAATATTACAACATAGTGATCATCTGACCTATCTTCAACCTCACCATACTATTGGGGAAACCTATTTGGAAGGTAACACTCTATCATGGTATGCTCTTGGCCCTACATCCACCTATCCTACAAAGTAAAGAACAATTGCTATGTGTCATTGTACCATGGGCCTATGCCCACCCAAGGCCTCCAAATGAACTCTGTGATCTCATCAAGAACCCATCGCCAATGGCTGATGCCACCTATGCCAGTATGAGTAAAGTGGATCTATGCCCTACCATACCACCAAACAATGGGGTCATCAATATTGAGAACAATCAGTGTGATATCTAGATAGAGCACTAGAATCCACTCCCATGCCCATATATGTTGTAAAAAAACTCCCATCTCAAGGGACCTACTATCTAGGTATGAAAATTCATGCAAATATTTGTATAAAGAGGCCAACATCACTGACCCCCAAGCAAAGAACTCCCTATAGATGACCATCCAATCCCATGCTAGTCCCCTTCTTGGACTGAAGTATTGGCCCCGCCTATCTAGTGCCACAAGAGCAGAAATGATGGCTGCAATGATCAACCTATAAGTGGGCACTATACCCTAGTATCACTCCAAATCAATCTGTCGAACAGAGAAATGGATCTCATCAACACCCATCACATCATAGCAGGCATCCCTACTAGCATTACGATCATAAATCACTCTGGCATCGTGGATAAGAAGTTAGAGGATGTGCTAGACATCCTCAAGTGTGATAGAGGCCTCGCTAGTAGGAAGATGGAAGGAGGTCTCATTGTGCCATGCTCAAAAAGGTTGCCATCATACCCAAGTTTGTTAGAGCAAGATGAGCGTATGCAACGAAACGAAAGACCAAGAATACCAAGATGCTCCTCAAGGAACACCACGAAACCCTACAATGCAAAGCACCAACCATCCATGTTCTCGAATGAAGTATGTCAAGGTCCTCTTGTACCAGGAAACCATTGCATCCTTGTAAAAAAATTTCCTCTTCCATTAGCTTTTGGCATTTGGCAACAAAGTGTTGTTTGCAAATGTGGTGCAGTTTATAAAGTTATAAACTACATTGTGGTGGTGGAGTTTCCAAAATTCTAAACTACAAAATGCACCACGCGACGCTATTTTCATATGCGGTGAAGTTTGGACAGAAACCTAATTTTCCCTAGCGGTTGGCGATGACGTATGTTCAAATGTAGTGTAATATGGGATCGCACGACATCGACTAACCATTTGCAGTGGCACTATATAATGTTGCTCAACATAACTTTGACATAAACCCTATTCAATGCAGATAAATCAAAACAAATTAAAGTCAGGATAGGGGTACATACAATGGGTCCTACATCGATGGTGTAAAGAGGGTTTTGGATGGAAGCTTCACACCTCCATGCACCTGGGTCTCACCTTAGCAATCCCCTATTATGTCTCCTTTCACCACCCAACCTCTAGGCTCTGACACCTCTTCAGATACCCCTGGTTCAATACCATTCCCTCTTCCAACCTTTGTCAAATCAAATCGCACAACTCTTGCTACTTGTTTGTTGTCCTCACTGACCCTTAATTCCTCCTAAAGGCTAATTTCACATCATACTTCACCAAGTTTTTGCAGGGTTACTAATTCTTGTTTTCATGCTTATTTTCATCCATTTAAACTTCTTGGATCACCTTCTAGCATTGTTTCTCCATTGCTTTCAAGAAACCCTTGGTTAGGGTTTGGGAAAGGCTACTAGCCTTGAGCTCTTTTTAGGCCTCCTAGCCCGGGTAAAACTAGTTGTTGCACATAATTTTTCCAAACAACCCACAAGATTTTTATTGGATTCTTGATCCCTTTTACACACTCTCCAAGATTTCCAAGCCCTAACTCCTTGATAGGCCACACACAGTACTGTGCTCGCTGTTTAGCCAAAACCTAGAGTTTTTGTCAAGTTCCTGACCACCCGGTAGGTCTGTCATGGCATTTCTTTTGTCACCTATACGTTGAGGCTTCCTCCTTGGATCTTGGCTATTGTGGGACCTTCCTCCACCTTCCTACCTTGGGGTTTTCCTTGGCAATGTTCACCCTGCAAGCAAAGTGCTATTTAGCACTGGTAAACTGACTGTCCTAGCCGGGCACTGTCAAGCCCGCCTAGGAGCAGTCCAAAGCCTCCTTCCCTACATTCCTACCTACTTCTAGACCTAGCCTAGCTATGTATAGGGAGCCTAGCTCCATTCCCCAAGTTTCCATACACTGGGTACGGTGGGGAAGGGGTCTAGGACTCCATTTGTCTATCTTTACCAGACAACACAGAAATGTAAAGAAAACCAAACAACTATCTACAAAAACACCTACAATTTACAATTTCCACTCTCCAAACTGAAACACTAACAAGTAAATGAAGGAAAAAATAGTAGCTAAAGCATAATACAAGTATGATCATTCTTGATCAACCAAACATTCAATAAAAACACATAATTTTGAAGTTAACTGTCCAAACTGTCCATTCTTTGTTTCTTTTTGAAAATTTCAAATAGCAAAAATTCTCCAGCCTTATAACCTAGCACCATGGTTGAGGCACACTACAAATACCCCTTCTCAATCAGTTAGGCTCGAGCCTAAATTGTTCTTTGGCCGGTTAAGGCATTACAAACCCAACATTGGCAAAAGCCACAAAACACTAACCACTAGCATTTTGTGCTAACACTCAAACTTAAACCTTAGCAAATAAATTCTAATGAAAGCTTCAAACTAACATTAAGCTAAAACAACCTCCTAGAACAATGGTCAACAAGACCTTAATTGAAAAAAACTAAAATTTTCCAAAAATTGCCATTCTTGCCTATTTTGGCTAGGTGCTCTTGCACCATTCTCCCCCTCCCAGCTGAGACACTAAAAAGGAGAAGGAGAGAGCAAGGACAAGTCAATCCCAAGCTTTGTGAACTGATCCTCTTGGATCCATGTAGCCTCTGACTCATGTTTATGCTTCCACTTGATGAGGTGCTCCATATACACCTTGTGCCTAGTAGACTTTTGCACCCTGAATTCCAATATCTTCTCAGCTTGTTGCTTGTCTTGATTGGGTACTGATATGTTACTAATGTCCTTGAAGACCTCTTGACTCTCCTGATCCAATCCCTTTTCTGATCCTTTATATTTGATCAAATCAGCAACATTGAAGACCGGTGATATGCCTAAGTCAGTAGGTAACTCAATCTTATATGCATTTTTTCCATACTTGGCCAAGATTTTGCATGGTCCTACTCTCTTCATCTGTAGCTTGGTTGAGACTCCCTTTTGTATCCTGGACTTGTTGAGGTGAACCATGACATAATCACCTACAGCAAACTGTACATCCTTCCTGGTCAAATCCACCTTTTCCTTCAATTTGTGGGTAGCTTCAAGAACTGTCTTCCTCACCTGTTCTTGAATCTCTTTCATGGTCTGACTGAAATCTTCAGCATGGCCACTTTTGTGTTCCATGGCTCCTAAATCTCTGAGCTCACAAATACCTCTTCGGTGCATTCCATACACAACCTCAAAAGGACTTTTCCCTGTAGTTCTATTGACACTGTCATTATAGGCAAACTCAGCTTGTGAGATGACCATATCCCAAGTCTGTCCATACTCCTTTGTTAGACACCTCAATAGGTTACCTAGCACCCTATTAACCACCTCTATTTGGCCATCGGTCTGAGGATGATAGGAAGATCCAAAAGATAGATTGGTTCCCAACCTATGCCACAAAGTCTTCCAAAAATGACTCATAAATTTAACATCTCTGTCTAAAACTATGCTTAAAGGTAAGCCATGAATCCTTGCAACCTCCTTGAAAAAGAGATGAGCTATGTAACTAGCATCATGAGTAGTTTTATAAGGTATAAAATGACTCATCTTACTAAATCTATCCACCACAACATACACACTATCAAAACCAGATTTGGTCTTAGGAAGGCCTACCACAAAATCCATGCTCACACACTCCCAAGGTCTATTTGGAATTGGTAGGGGTTGATAAAGACCAGCATTACTAGCTCCTCCCTTAGCTCTCATGCATACAACACACTATTCCACATATCTCCTAACATCTCTTGCCAACTTAGGCCAATAGTAAAATCTTTGAACTAACTCTAATGTCTTATTGATGCCAAAATGCCCACTAAGACTACCATTGTGCTTTTCTTGGATCAGATTTTCTCTCATTGACCCTTTAGGAACACACAACTGGTTTCCTTTAAACAACAATCCACTTTGCAAAGTATATTCTACATACTGACTATGAAAATGATTCTCAAAGTTTAAACATACCTTATAGATCTCTGAGAAATCTTCATCCTCGCCATAGAGTTCTTTAAAACTTTCAATTCCTATGCTTTTCACCTGTATCTCTTGAACTGTCAATAACCTCCTGCTCAATGCATCTGCTACCTTATTCATTTTCCCTTTCTTATGCTTGATAGTGAATGTGAAAGCTTGGATGTATTCCATCCATTTCAAATGCCTATTGCTCAATTTCTCTTGGGTGTTCATATAGCTAAGTGCTTGGTTGTCTGTGAAGACTACAAACTCCTTGGGTAGAAGATAATGCCTCCATTTCCTAAGTGACTGAACCAAAGCATAAAGTTCCAAGTCATAGGTTGAGTATTTCTTCTTTGCTTCATTAAGCTTCTCACTAAAGAAGGCTATAGGTCTGCCCTCTTGACTTAACACTCCTCCAACTGCCACTCCACTTGCATCACACTCTACAGTGAACAGTCTGTCAAAGCTAGGTAGTAAAAGTATGGGCTGAGTTGCTACTTCTTGTTTCAGTTTCTCAAATCCTCTCTCAGCTGCTTGAGTCCACACAAACTTGGTTTTCACACCACCTTTTATTGTCTCTAAAACCGGTGCACAAATACCACTAAAATCCCTTATGAATTTCCTATAGAATTGGGCCAATCCATGGAAACTCCTTACTTCTGTTGTTGTGGTTGGTGTAGGCCAGTTTATGATTGCCTCCACCTTGCTTGGATCCATCTTCAATGATCCCTTAGACACTACAAAACCCAAGTACACAAGTTCTTGTTTGAAAAACTCACATTTCTCAAGATTGATTGCCAACTTCTCTTCTTGCAACCGTTTAAGAACCATCTCCACATGCTTTAGATGTTCTTCTGCTGTCTTACTGAAAATCAGTATGTCATCAAGATAGACTACCACAAAAATCCCTATGAAATCCTTAAGCACTTCATTCATTAGTCTCATGAACGTGCTAGGTGCATTGGAAAGGCCAAATGGCATCACTCTCCACTCATATAAACCATCTATTGTCTTGAATGTTGTCTTCCATTCATCACCATCCTTAATTCTGATCTGATGGTATCCACTTTTAAGATCCAACTTTGTGTAGTATTGAGCCCCTCCAAGACAATCCATTAAATCCTCAATTCTAGGAATTGGAAACCTGTACCTAATTGTGATCCTGTTGATTGCTCTAGAGTCAGTACACAACCTCCATTTACCTCCCTTCTTAGTTGCCAAGACTACTGGTACTGCACATGGGTTGATGCTCTTTTGTATCAAATTCTGATCCAACAATTCTTGCACTTGCCTAGCCACCTCTAGGTTCTGATCAGGTGTAAGCTTGTATGCTGCTTTGTTAGGCAATGAGGCTCCAGGTATGAAGTCAATTTGATGACTTATTGCTCTCTTCGAAGGTAAGGTTGCAGGTGTACCATCACTTACAATGTCTTTGTACTTATCAAGCAAATTCTGGACTGTTTTTGGTATGACTGGTTTTTCCATCTTCTCTTCCTCTTTGGTCTGCAACAACACAACATATCCTTCTCCACCTTCATGTAGGGTGTTGAGGAACTCTTTTCCACTACTAAGAAGCACACTTGGTGTCTTGGATGTCCTTCATCTTCTTCTGACAGTGCCTGCAATTTAAAGGTTCTTCCATCCTTCTTAAATGCAATTGTATTCTCTTTACCATCATACACAACACTCCTATCATATTGCCATGGTCTGCCCAATAGTAGATGACATGCATCCATGGGTAAAACATCACAAACTAACTTGTCTTTATAACCTCCAATTGAAAATTCCACAGTTACTTGCTCATTAACCAAAACACTCTGCCCTTTGTTTAGCCAAGTGACCTTGTAGGGGTTGGTATGAGGTACCTTCTGCAATTTCAGTTTAGTTACTGCCTCCTCTGAGATTATATTGTCTGTAGAACCTAGAATCTACAATGACCTTGCATACTTTACCAAGAATTTTACACCTTACTCTAAAAAGAGCTCTTCTTTGCTTAGGTTCTTCTTTGACCGGTTGCCTTATCAACACTCTTCTAAACATCAGACTTTCTCCATTTTCAGACTCAATATGACTGATCTCAGTTGTTTTAGAACTCATATTGTCCTCTTGTGCATAGGCCACTCTCTTTTCATTGCTTGAAGAAGATGCTTTCTCTGGGCACCTATAAGCTGGATGACCTAGTTGGTTGCAATGGTAACATTTCATGGTGGCAAAGTAAGAGTTACTTCTGCCTGCTCCTCTTCCTCTATTTGAACCTCCTTGGGGTCCTCTTCCTCTATTAAATCCTCCTCTTGAAGATGTTTCACCTCCATGCTCAGTGAGCTTAGATTCTCCATGGTTTCTTTGGTCATTACCTCTTCCTTGGTAACCTCCACGCTGTCCTCTTTGATCTCTTTGATCCCTACCTTTACCTCTGCCCCTAGAAGACTGATCTTGCTTCCTCTTATTCCTTTCTTCAATCTTGATAGCCAACTGATAACAATGGTGTATGGTCTTGGGGCTTAATAAGGCCATTTCTTCTTGGATACTCCACTTCAAACCATTTAGATACCTTGCCACTTTTAGGCTCTCATCCTCTGTCACATTGCACCTCATACAAAGCTTTTGAAATTCTTCAGTATAGGTATTCACATCTAATTCTTTCTGCCTTAGGCTTTGCCTCTTCTTGTGTAGTTGAATTTCATAATCATCAGGCATATAGGCTTCTTTTACCTTAGCAACCATACCTTTCCAAGTTGATATGAGATGTTTGCCTTCTTTCTCCCTCTCTATTTGAACAAACTTCCACCATGTCAAGGCTGATCCTCTCAGCCTTGACTTAGCAACTTTCACCTTCTGAGCTTCAGTCACTCCATCACACTCAAAGTGATTCTCCATGCCTTCTATCCAATCCATGACTAAGTCTGGGTCCATCTTTCCACTGAATAATGGTATGCCTTCAAGTGCTTTTCCACTCAAGGCTTTCAATGCCTTCAAGAAAGGCTCCTCCTTCAAAACAAGATCAGGTTCAGGGGTCTTGTCTTCCTCTGCAACCTCTTCTTCTTTTGGCATTCTACCCTCAATTTGTGCACTCCTCACTGCTGCCTCTAGTTGAGCCAATCTTTCCCTCAACCGGTTATTGTCTTCTTCTTGCTCTTCAACCTTCTTAGCTAGCTCTGCATTTTTCACCATGGTGGAAGAATCACTTGACTCACTATCTGACATCAAAGATTACTCCCAAATCTTTAACTGGCTCTGATACCAATCTGGTGTAAAGAGGGTTTTGGATGGAAGCTTCACACCTCCATGCTCCCGGGTCTCACCTCAGCAATCCCCTATTGTGGCTCCTTTCACCACCCAACCTCTAGGATCTGACACCTATTCAGATACCCCTGGTTCAATACCATTCCCTCTTCCAACCTTTGTCAAATCAAATCGCACAACTCTTGCTACTTGTTTGTTGTCCTCACTGACCCTTACTTCCTCCTAAAGGCTAATTTCACATCATACTTCACCAAGTTTTTGTAGGGTTACTAATTCTTGTTTTCATGCTTATTTGCATCCATTTAAACTTCTTGGATCACCTTCTAGCATTGTTTCTCCATCGCTTTCAAGAAACCCTTGGTTAGGGTTTGGGAAAGGCTACTAGCCTTGAGCTCTTTTTAAGCCTCCTAGCCCGGGTAAAACTAGTTGTTGCACATAATTTTCCAAACAACCCACAAGCTTTTTATTGGATTCTTGATCCCTTTTACACACTCTCCAAGATTTCCAAGCCCTAACTCCTTGACAGGCCACACACAGTACTGTGCTCGCTGTTTAGCCAAAACCTAGAGTTTTTGTCAAGTTCCTGACCACTCGGTAGGTCTGTCATGGTATTTCTTTTGTCACCTATACATTGAGGCTTCCTCCTTAGATCCTAGCCATTGTGGGACCTTCCTCCACCTTCCTACCTCGGGGTTTTCCCTAGCAATGTTCACCCTGCAAACAAAGTGCTATTTAGCACTAGTAAACAGATTGTCCTCCACCTAGGAGCAGTCCAAAGCCTCCTTCCCTGCATTCCTACCTACTTCTAGACCTAGCCTAGATATGTACAGGGAGCCTAGCTCCATTCCCCAAGTTGCCATACACTGGGTACAGTGGGGAAGGGGTCTAGGACTCCATTTGTCTATCTTTACCAGACAACACAGAAATGTAAAGAAAACCAAACAACTATCTACAGAAACACCTACAATTTACAATTTCCACTCTCCAAACTGAAACACTAACAAGTAAATGAAGGCAAAAATAGTAGCTAAAGCATAATACAGGTATGATCATTCTTGATCAACCAAACATTCAATAAAAACACAGAATTTTGAAGTTAACTGTCTAAACTGTCCATTCTTTGTTTCTTTTTCAAATTTTCAAATAGCAAACATTCTCCAGCCTTCTAACCTGGCACCATGGTTGAGGCACACTACAAATACCCCTTCTCAATCAGTTAGGCCCGAGCCTAAACTGTTCTTTGGCCGATTAAGGCATTACAAACCCAACATTGGCAAAAGCCACAAAACACTAACCACTAGCATTTTGTGCTAACACTCAAACTTAAACCTTCGCAAATAACTTCTAATGAAAGCTTCAAACTAACATTAAGCTAAAACAACCTCCTAGAACAATGGTCAACAAGACCTTAATTGAAAAAAACTAAAATTTGCCAAAAATTGCCATTCTTGCCTATTCTGGCTAGGTGCTCTTGCACCAGTCAACTAGCCACTGGTGCACTTGTACACTCTCTAACATGTACCTGAGAAGCTTTCGTTGTGCCATCTCGACCAAAAATAAAGGGTCAAACTGCAAATATTTGTAGAGGCGAAGTATGCAAATGTATTTAAAATGACCCCTCAAGGTCTATTTAAGCCTCCAAATTAGGGATTTTTGATCTTATTTGACCATCTAGTTAGGTTTTTGGTCCCCTCATCCCATTTTTGTCCAACCAGGGACCTTGTTGCATCCTTTTGGCATTTTAATGCTTTCTATGGCATCCTGGGGCACTTTTGGACCTGTCAAGCACCTTGTGCTCTTTTTTCGCGAGATCATATGAGAATCAAAACTTTTGTCCAAGCTCTCAAGTGGGAAGCATACCAACGTAATCCTTCCACTAGGGAAACAGTGGGGCATTTGAAAAAATCAAGAAATTTTGAACTTTGATCACAGCAATTTGTTCTTTGAAGCAATACAACGATTGCACTGTTTCAAAGAGGGGAAAAATGTAGACATGGAAAATTGACCAACACACATAATCCTGATTACTAACATCGCCTCTTCTTAAGGGCATGTGTAGAATCATGGAAAAAAAGGGCCCTTAAGTGGCAATAAAATTCAGAAAAATTAGAGTTAGGCAACTTGACATAAAAATTTGAATAAGTTAACTATATTATTTCAAAAATATGTAAGAACAGAATCTTATGTAAATTGAATTTAGTTTCTAAACTACTAGGTTTATTTTTATTTTATGAAAAGCTATATGGTGAAATTTTGAAATTTCAATGTTTTAGTACTTAAATTTCAGGGAAAAAATAAGAAGTAGGTGTTTGTCTGACCACCCTAACCACAATAAAATGATAATATTTTTTAATAATATTTTAGATATAAGTAGAAGACTCATATATTGATGTGATGCATATTTTTATTTTTATTTTTTCCATGTAAATAATTAATTATGATTTTTTTATTAAAACTTTTAAAAAATATAAAAACTCGTACGTCTGAGCACTTTGACTTGTTCAAAACTTCATGAATTTTTTTATTTTTTTTGAATCCTAAAGTATGTGAAGCATAGAATGTGACACATGTTTCAAATTCAAAAAATGTGACACCCTTTGAAAGATATAGATGTTTTTAATCAACTTATCAATCAGGAGTTTAGTCGTAATTCAAATAGAAAATGAATAATAATTATTTATTAAATTTAAAGTACATAATAATTTATATTGGTGGAAAGCTAAGAATCTCCTTTAGAAACCCTTTTCATTTCATCAATTTTGGGTAAAAAAAAAGTCGTTAGCCACATGGGTCATGATATCACTTGAATATCACCACTTTTTGGCCCATCATGATCGTGCAAATACCCTTCAATCATACAATTAGCTTATCAACACTTTTCATCTCTTAATTACATAAATCTTTATTTATTTAATTAAGTATTTCTCCCTTATTGATCAAATTAATCAATTTAATTCAATTAATCCTCTATCTATGATCATTTAAATAATTCATTTATTTAAATTGAATCTCTAAAGTCCTCTTATTGAATTGAATAAATTAAACCTTATTTGATTTAATCTAAAATTATCCCCTTCAATTAAATAAATCAAAATATTTATTTTATTAAACTGCTCCTCTCAATTTGATTTAAATCAATTCACAAATTTAAATCTAAATTGTCACATCTCTTAATTCCTCATTAAATTAATTAATCTTTGATTAATTAAATCTTAATTTATGTCACATTCTCTAGAGAATGCAACTTGCACAATAAATCAATTACTTTGATTTATTAAATATCTATTTTCTCTCAACATGGCATAAAAGGGGAATATTCCCTCAAATTTGAATTCAAATTAAAATGGACTTGCTCTTTCCAACAAGGCATTTATTTCACCTTACAAGTCCTTTTTCCTTGAGCCAAGTGGCCATAACTCCATTTTCTTCCCTCTCCAACAAGTCATTTCACTAATTTGAAATTCCACCTAATGTCATTTATTGACACTTTGATCAAAACTTGCACAACCTTCAACCATTCACATGTTGACAAGTGGCACTTAGCCATTGGATGTTGAATGATCCCACATTGCTCAGTTTCACTCTCTTTTCCAATTTCGAAGTATATAAATGAGAGACTCTTCCTCTCATTCTATCATCCACAATTTGAGTAAAATTATTATACTCAATTTAGTCTTCAAGAATAACCATTTTCATCTCTCTTTATCAACTTCTTAGCTAGGTTATTCAGGAATTCAACCAAAGTGGATAAATCATCATCAAGATTACAAAGGAGTTTGGAAAGGGCGAATTTCGACACACCAATTGGCACCAATTCCACCATGGGATTGATAGTTTTCATGCTTAATTAGGATTTCTTTTTTATTTTTATGTTTTAGTTTTATTTTTTCCTATTTTTGAGTATTGCTAATGAATTTCATGGGGAATCCTTGTTTTATCTTGCATATGAGCTTATTAATGTGCTTTCTTCTTATGTTTGTGCAGGTATAGGATTGCAGTTCACACCACAATAGTCTACTATCAAACCAGACATGAAGATTTTTTTTTCAATCATTTTCTATCAAACCAATACTAGAATCATTGGTTCGATAATATAACTTAGTCAAAGTATAATTTCCCACACTACAACACTCGAGATTGCATTTACTTCATTTTCCCGCATTTACCTCCTCCACCCCCATCATACAACAATGACAAAATGTATGAACACTCCCATGAGAAAACACATACCATTCAGCTTCCACATATTGAGGACACCAACTCCACCATAGCCAACCCAAGTAATTACGAAGCTCCACATCGCCACATAAAAACTCGGTCACGTCCCTGCCACCCGACAAATCCCCGCCACATGAAAATCAAATTCATGCCTCGGTTGACGAAAATCCTAGGAGAAGCTTCAAACAAAATAGCTTATCTACTAATAAATTATTTATACAAAACACCCATGTAAAACACCTTACAAATTGTAGAGAACAATAGTTTTAAAACCCTCCAATCTACTATAAAACCAACACCACAATGGCAACACCCATGAAAAATGACTTATAGATTCTGAAGAGCAATAGTTTTAACATAACTAATAAATAAATAAATAATTAAAAAAACCCATCTAAAATGACTTACAAATTACAGAGAACAACAATTTTCAAAGCCTCCAATATTCTATGAAACCAACACCATAATGGTTGTTTCAATAATACAACTTAATCAAAGTATACTTTTCCACATTTTAACACTCAATATTGCATTTACTTCATCCAACCCCATCGTACAACAACAAAAAATTGTATTAACACTCCTACGAACAAACACAAACAACCATGTATTAATGAGTATAACCCCACATGCTTCATTGAAAATTCCAGCTACATCACCGAGCACTAATTTCTAATATTTCTTTTATCTCATCCATTTATTTGTTTCAATATTTCAACGTTATTTTCGTTAGATTGGACATGAATAGGATTTTTTGTGTAATAGCTGTTTTACAATTTCTCTATTTGTCTACAATTTTTAGTGCCAACCAATGAAGCTCAAATTTTATTGATTAAGCAAGTAGTATTATATATATATATATATATAGATATATGTATATATATACATAAATATATGTATATATATACATAAATATATGTATATGGAGAGGGTTAGAATGAAAGCAGAAACATGTTGGAGAAAAAACTAGTCTGGTGGGTATTAATTGGTATTCTTTCTAATATCTATTTTATGTATTCAATTTATTTGTTTGAAGTTTCGATGGGATTTTCGTTAGGCAAGTCGTGAATAGATTTTGTATAGGCTATTGCAACTCATTGGCTTTACCAGTGCTATTTAATGTGGGCTTGGTGCCAAAGAATAAATGAAAGATGCACAAAGATAACTACAAACAATAAATGAAGGATGCATAGAGATAACTAAAAAAATAAACCAAGGGAAAAAATAATTTCTTGTATATTTATTGGCAATTTATTCTATGTTAATCAGTATAATGACAAATATGCACATAGATAACTAAAATAATAAACCGACGATGAAAAATTACTAACCTTAACCATATTTTCTTTTGGAAGAAAGAAGATTTAATTGGAATTTCTCCATCCATACAAAGTGATAATATCTCTCAAATCTCCAAAATTGGTATAGAAATATATAACAAGAAGACATGAACAATAAATTAATCATCTATCCAAAATATGCATATGAAATTACTTACCATATAGATGCACATAGATAACTAGAACAATAAACCAATGGTGACAAAATTACTAACCCTACCCATGTTTTTTTATGAAAGAAAGAAGCTTTAACTCCAATTAATCCATCCATACAAAGCGATAATCTCTTTGAAATCTCTACAATGGGTATAATGCCAAAGATAAAAACATATAACAAGAAGACATGAACAATAAAAAATCACCTATGCGAAATACCCATATTAAATTACTTACCATACATATGCATAGAGATAACTAAAACCATAAACCAAATATGAAAAAATTACTAACCCTAACCGTGTTTTTTGATGAAAGATAGAAGATTTAGCTATAATCTCTCCATAAATGGATGTAACATCAAAGATAGAAACATATAACAATAAGAAATGAAGAATAAATTAATCATCTATGGAAAATACTCATGTAAAAGGACTTGCAAATTTGGGAGAACAATACTTTCCAATCTAGCATAAAATGATTTCGACAATACCACAATAGTCTACTATCAAACCAACCACAAAGATATTTCTTACAATAGTCTACTATCAAACCAACACTAGAATCATTGTTTTGATAATACAACTTAATCAAAGTATACTTTCCCACATGATAACACTCAACATTTCATTTACTTCATCCACCCGCATTTACCTCCTCTACCCCCATCGTACAATAATGACAAAATTTATTAACACTACCGTGAAAAAACACATAGCATTCAGATTTTGTTATCGAGGACACCAACTCCACCACTGCCAACCCACATAATTATAAAGATGCATGTCAACATAAAAAAACCCAATCAAGTTCCCGCTAGCTAGTAAATCCCCGCCACCGAAAAATCCAATTCATGGTTGGGCTGATGAAAATCCTAGCAAAAGCTTCAAACAAAAAATCTATTAACTAATACATCATTTATGCAAAACACTCATATAAAATGCCTTACAGTTTAGAGAGACCAAGTGTTTCAAAACCCTCCAATCTTCTTTGAAACCAACACCCATGTAAAATGACTTATAGATTTTGAAGAGAAATAGTTTTACCTTAAATAATGAATAAATAATTTATGAAAAATACCCATGTCAAATGATTTACAAATTGTAGAGAACAATAGTTTTAAAACCCTCCAATCTACTATGAAACCAACACCAAAATGGTTGTTTCAATAATACAACTTAATCAAAGTATACTTGCCCACACTACAACACTCAATATTGCATTTACTTTTGTAGATATGAAAAATTAGCATCATATAATCATATTCTCCATAATTAAATAAATCAAGTTTATTTAATTAATCTCCTAAATTCCTCCATTTAAATGAAATAAATTCATCTTTAATACTAACATCATCCCCTTTAGCTAAATAAACCAAAATATGTATTTAACTATGTCTAAATCATTTTCCATCTTCTTTTGATTTATTTTAATCAATAAATCTAAATCAAATAGGTTAGGTCATCTAATCCCTCATTAAATTAATCCAATCTCGATTAATGCTAATCTAAACTCATGTCACATCCTCTAGCTTTTCCCACTTGCATAATAAATCAATTTATTTGATTTATTATTTCTTCCAATTACTTTGAAAAGGGCATCAAGATGAAATATTCCTCCAATTTGAATCTCCCTCTCAAAATACTTGGAATTTATGAGCTCTTACATGTCTCTTACACAAGTTAGCTTGGCATTTAAAACTCTCCCTTCTCCCTGCAACAAGCCATATTTCAAATTTCAAATCTCCCCCTCTTTGGCACAATGACCAAAATGTGCAGAACCTTCATCCTCTCACATATTGACAAGTGGCATCTTGTCATTGGCTCATGAATGATCCCGCATTCATCCAAATCCTTCAATATTCCAACATTGAATCTATAAATGCAAATCATTTCTTGTAATTCCCCTTCGTTTTTCTCTAGTGTGTGATCTATGTTGTTTCTTCTTTTATGTTTTAGTATTGTGTGTACTTTGACATTGTTCTTGGTTATAGTTGATCACTATGTTATCATGATGTACCTTGTTTTTATGATACTATATTTTGATGTGATTACTATGACATGTTTGGAATTAGCATTAGTGGATATTTAAATTCATTATGTTTCATGCTTTTGATTATGCCGCTATGCTAGATGCGTCAATTAGTACTACTGTATTGGTGAAGAGGATGGTATCGCATCACTTGCTTGCGAGTGCCCTACAATTTCGTGATTTCCTCTTCATGGTGTGCCTTATTTATGACATATTATTGCATGTGGATATATTCTTTGTTTGCAGGTTGACAGGTACAGGACATTGACTCCACCTGGTTTCACAAGTTCGAACGTGTCCATTTCCCAACGACATTTGATTGGGAGATAGTAACTAGGATTTTTGTGTTGAGTCGTCACCCTCGTCATAGTTTGTCATCGGTTATAGTGTGGTCCAATTGTTCTATTTTGTTCCATTTGCCTTGTTTTAGTGTATTTAGGAAGTTAGAATAATGTTGGAAATGTGACTTAAATTATTGAGTAATTTAATTTAATTAATAAATAATTTAATCTTATGGTAGATTTATTTTATTAATTGATTAAGTTATTTATGTTGAAATGATTTACATTATTCATTATGGAAAGGCATGCATATTTGAGTTGGAATTGAAAATTAAGAAAGTGAATTAAAAGTCAATTTAGAAATTTGAAAATTTATAAATTTGAAAAATCAGATATTTCCTATTTTTGTTTTCTGGAATTTATGAGGGCAGTTGTAGGATTTTTGCGAAAAATTTGCATATCTTTGACGTTCTTCACAAGTCTTCAAAATGGAGTTTTTGGAGAAAAATTAAAAGCAGAAGAGGAAGGATTGCTCAATTTTGTGGGTTTGGATAGAAAGCTCAAAGAATCTAAGGAGCTTAAAAGGGTTTCATAGCACCATCAGGATCTTCAACATACTTCAAAAGAATCAGGTTCTCATCTTGTTTTAATTGAATTTTTTTGAATTCAATGGGTTTTGTGTGGATGGAAAACTATTTACAATCTTTAGTTTGTGTGTGAAACAAATTTGTTTGTTATTATGCTTTCAAAATTTGAATAAGTTTGTTCAGTTTGGAAACAAAAAACTCTTGTTTGCAATTGTTATTTTCATTCTACTTTGTTCTCAATTTGTTCTTCAAATTATAGAGTTTCAATCTTGTTTGAATGAAAATTAGGTGTATGCATATATATATTTAATTAAAAATATATGTTCATATACTTGGTTATATGTATATATTTTTTTATATTTATTCCCCTTATAGTGTTATGCTAGCAAAATTTTATAAAAATAAAATTTTACAAGAATTTTATCCCTTTATTAAATGCTTGTATTTTCTTCTACGGTTCTCATTTTTTCTTCAAAAAAAAAATATAAGCAAAAAAAAAAGACAGTTATATTGTTTTAATGAAAAAAATTATTCTAAATTTTTTTTAGAGGGGCTGGGACTCACCCCACCGCCGCTCCCTTGGGAAACAGAGTGGGGGAGCACGCCTAGCGTGATGCCTATCCGTGGCGGACCGCACAGTGCGCGACCACCAATAGTGGTGGCCAGCTCTGCCGCCCATGCCAGCGCTGCTCCCGCCTTCTGCCGTGCTTCTCTCCTCTTCGTGGCGTCGCCTCCTGTAGCCGCCACAGTTGAAACCGCCGTCGTCGCCTGGTAGAGAACCTGCCGCTGACGCCGATGACCTCCTCCCAACATCATTAGCATGGATTCTGAGGTTCACATGCAAACCGAGGCTCTTTCCTTTGGCCTTTTCAAAAAAAAAAATTAGTTTTTTGTGTTATAATATATTTTAATATTTTATTATTATAATATTATAGTATTAAAATATTAACATATATTGATATTTAATATTATATTTGATAAGATTAACATATTAAAATATATTTATAGATATATATTTTGTTGGTTAAAATATTATTTTAATACATGTATATATTTATTGTTTTTAAATATATATATATATATATATATTAAAATAATAATTTGTTCGAGAAAATGTAATAGGGAAATATTGGTTAAATCATTGTTTTGATTTTAAAACATTATATTTGGTGGGGAAGTTGTTTTAATTTTTAAATGGTTATATTGAATGAAGATACAATAATTATTTTACTTCATTAAATTTTGTCAAGTATATGAGTATTGGGTTAATTTATCATTAATTAAATGCCAATAGGGAAATTAAGTTAATTAGTATTAATTTCTCTCTTAATTGGAAGGGTGAATTTGATTCAATTTGTTTAAATGCAATAAATTGTTAAATGATAATGAGGAAAATGGATTTAGTGAATCCAAAGTAGATTTGATTCTCTCCTTGTTTTTGAGTTGTTCATATGGCCATTCAGGAAATGTGGGTCTTAGCATTTGACAAGTCTTCCAGTTGGGATTTCAAGTTTGTGGGTTGTCGTACTGTGTAGTCAACCTTTAGATGGCCTTGGGTAGTGCGTAACCAGTTTATTTCCCAGTAATCATGCATGGGAGTGTGTGGACTGTATGTCATGGTTAGAGATGTGGTACCCTTATGTTGCACTTGTGTACCCTTGGGTTGTGGAGTTGTTCCACGTGTCATCTTAGAGGAGTGACTTGTAATGAGGTCCGACACACGAAGTGGTGCTAGGATAACTTGTTGTAAGTAAGTTAATCCAGTGATAACTTAATTAACTGATTAGAGTATCGCATAGTATCAAACACTTAATAAGATAATTATGCCTCACTCATGAACACAAGGGCTTGTAAAGACTTGGGTTGAGATGAGAAGACCTAGAATGGCAAGATCGTTATCTTGTCTCTACGAAAGATAACTGATTCCGCATTAGTTTACATGAGGGGCCGGAAGTCATTAGAGGTTACCAGGATAACCCCAAATGGGGGCCAAGGCCTAGGAAGACTCACCAGGATAACCCATGTAACATTGTGATGACACTTCTCCTAGCTCGACAGTATGTTCACATTTGTGATGCAACTGATTATGTAATTCCTAGAAGCATTGTAATCTTGTGTTAGTGGTGTCACTGTATTTATTTCACTATGGTTATGTTAGCCTATGCCTAGAGGTAGACGTACTTGGACAGTAATTCTTGTTACTATCTCCTAGCACGGGGGGTGCACCTTTAGGTTCAACTTGGTTGGGTGGAACATGTACCTTTCTCTATTGGGTTTTTCTCCTTGTACATGTGGACGAGACTTCCAGTTGGAGAGCTCGTGGTTTCAGTTGTAGTTCTTGCTTGCTTTCATTTCAGTTACTCTTGTAATTATTATCCCTTTCTATTATTGAGGTGGAATTTGTAATTGGAATCCTATTTATTGGACTTGCCTCATTCAGGGAATGAGTGTTGTAACCTTATTTTTTAATGAATGGATTAATGCATTTGAAAGTCATTTATTATGCTTGTTGTAAAATTTTCTTACTTGGAATGAATGTGTTATTTCATTAATTAAATAATTGACATGGGTTTTATTTATGTTGTATATGTATATGTATATATGTATATACACATATATATGTATATATGTATATACACATATATATGTATATACATATATATATCTATATATACATATATATATGTTTGTATATACACATATATATATGTATATATACATATATATATGTATATACATATATATATATTTACATATATATATATATATATATATATGTGTGTGTGTATATACATATATACATATATATACATATATATACATAAATGTTATTTTTTCTAATATCTGTTTTAATTATTCAATTTATTTGTTTGAATTTTCAGATGGGATTTTCATCAGGCGAGCCGTGAATAGATTTTGTATAGGCTATTGCAACTAATTGTATTTCCTAGTTCTATTTAATGTTGGCTTGGTGCCAAAAGATAAATGAAAGATTCACAAAGATAACTAAAACAATAAACCAAGGGGAAAAAATAATTGCTCCAATATTTATCTATAATTTCTTCTATGTTAATCGGTAAAATGAAAAAGATGCACAAAGTTAAATGAAACAATAAACCAATGGTGAAAAAATTACTAACCCTAACCATATTTTCTCATGAAATAAAGAAGATTTAATTGCATTTTCTCCATCCATACAGAGCGATAATCTCTTTTGAATCTCCAAAATGGTTATAACGCCAAAGACAGAAACATATAACAAGAAGATATGAACAATAAATTAATCATCTATGAAAAATACCCATATGAAATGACTTACCATACAAATCCTCATAGATAACTAGAACAATAAACCAATGGTGAAAATGTTACTAACCCTACCATTTTTTTTCACAAAAGAAAGATGATTTTACTACAATTTCTCCATCCATACAAAGTGATAATCTCTTAGAAATCTCCAAAATGGGTATAACACCAAAGGTAGAAACATATAAAAAGAAGAAATGAAAAATAAATTAATTACCTATTAAAAATACTTATATGAAAAGACTTACCATATAGATGCACATAGATAACTAAAATAATAAACCAATGGAAAAACAATTACTAACCCTAACCATATTTTTTGAGGAAATAAATAATATTTAACTACAATCTCTCCATAAATGGTTGTAACACCAAAGATAGAAACATATAACAAGAAATTAACAATAAATTAATCGTCTACGCAAAATACTCATTTTAAATGATTTACAAATTTAAGAGAACAACACTTTTCAATCTAGCATTGCATGGTTTCGATAATACCACAATAGTTTGCTATCAAACTAGCCACAAAGATGATTTTTACAATAGTCTGCTATCAAACCAGCACCAAAATCATTTTTTTGACAATACAACTTAATCAAAGTATACTTTCCCACACTGTAACAATCAATATTGAATTTACTTTGTTCACCCGCATTTACTTCTTTTGCCTCCATCATACAACAATGACATAATGCATTAACACTCCCGTGAGAAAACACCTACCATTTAGCTTACACATATCGAGGACACCAACTCCACCACTGCCAACCCAAATAATTATGAAGCTCCATGTCCCCACAAAAAAACACAGTCAAGTTCCCACCAACTAGCAATCCTCGCCACCAGAAAATCCAATTCACAGTTGGGCTGACGAAAATCCCGATGGAAACTTCAAACAAAATAGCCTCTCGACTAATTATAAATTATAAATTATGGTGTTAGTTTTATTTAAGTTTTCAGTGGTTGTGTCATTTAGATCAATGGAATTTTAAGATATAATTTTTTGAGGTATTGATTTAGAATTAAGGTGTGAGAAGTGGCTATTTACTTTCTTAAATTGGTTTTAGAGTACAATCTTTAGGACTAAAAGTGCAAATGGAAGAAAAGAAAAGAAAAGAGGAATGTCTGAATGCAATAGTAGAAAGAAAAACTAATGAATGCACAAGGCTTGAACACAAAGTGGTAAATCTAAGATCAAATCTAGAGAAGGCAAGAATTCAAGAAAAAAAATTGAAGACAAGTTCTACAATGCTTGATGAGTTAATTATAGGTTAGAAAGAATGTAAAATAAATGTGTTTTGGGAATTGAAAAAGGAGAAACCTCAAAAGAAAATCAAACACCTAATGCAAAGAAGACCAATGAACTATGGAAGTCTGAAGATAAGAAGAAAAATGGAATGTGCTGAAATCAAAGAAACAATGCTAAAAGACCCCATATCAGACAACTACATTCTTAAGTATACCAATATTACAATGGTATTTGTTCTTCTTGCAATAAATTTGGACATAGAGCAATGGAATGTAGAAGAAAAATGAATCAAAATTTTCCATCTTTTATTGGTCAATGCTCTACATTCAAGAAGTTTGGACATAGAGCAAATGAATGTAGAAGTCAAATAATGAATGCATATAACAATGGTATAATGAGTCAATCTTTTAGTGGTTATTGTTATACAAGTTAAATACATTTGGGCACAAAGCTAATCAATGTAGATTCATAATGAATGAAAGGAATAATGTTTAGAAAAATGTCATATACATCAACTGCAATAGACCTAGACATAATGCTAGATTTTTCAGGAATAGAAATAAAAGGAATGATAATCCAATAAAGAGAAATGAACCAGTTAAAAATATTGATCCAATTGAAGTAAAGAAGGAAATGGAAAATATCTAGAGAAAGAAAGTGGATCTGTAGAATAAGAAGAATCAGAGACTACAAATGAATCTATACCACCCTTCGATATAAATAATTTCTTTGAGTATTGAACCTAGGCACTAGCTTAGGTGGAGTAATAATAGATAATAAAATAACCCCATAGTGATATGTGGTGCCATTAATTGGCACAAATATATGACATGAAGATGGATAGTTTGGATCTTTTGGAGAAAACTCTTGAATAAAATATGTAATTTCAAAGATTTGTTGGGTGATTTTAGGGTTTATTGCTGCATAGAGAAGGGTTTTTGCTAGCTTTGTTTTTTGACATATTAAATATGAATTAGGATAGAATCAAAGGGTTATATGTACCTACTCTTTTTTCAATTCCATCACTTTTATGTATTTGAAACGAGTAGAGAATTTGTAAGTGAGTTTAAGAGATCAAAGTCGATTGGTGAAGCAGAGCATCCAAATGCTAGTTCTAGTTGAGCAAGAAAAAGGTATCTACCATTGTCCAAATCTAATATAGAGTTTATTTTTTGAAGAATTCTAATTCAATAGAAATTACTACTCTTACAATAGAAATTACTACACTTATATAGTGAATGTGAGTGACAAACCTCAACCAAAATTCAATAAATACCCCATGAAAATAAAGTAAATGGTTATGTTGACATATTGTTGAAATTTCTTAAGGACCCTACACAAGAAAGACATGGAACATATGAGGAAAAATCCATGGAAGTGCATATGGAGTTGAAGAAGATTGAAATAAAGAAGAAGCTGACAAGGATGGTGGATGACCATCTCAAGGACAAGGGATTCATAGAAGAAGAAATATGGGTGTTAAGAGCAAGACTAGAGACAGAAGCAAGCATAGCAAGTGGGTCCAATAAACCTAGAAGATCTGGAAGAACTACTTCCACCATTCCTCCTATTATTCAACAAATCTCTAGATTAGTTTCTACCACTAGAAGAACCAAGAGAATGGAAACTAGTGCTCTGCCAATAGAATTTCCTTAGATGAAGAAGATATTGAGAAGGAAAAGCAAGCCTTCAAGATAAATATGCATAAGCAGATGAAGGAAAATAAGAAAAAGAAATAAGAGATTGTTGAGCTAGAGAAGAAAAAGAAGAAAATTGAAACTCCAAATAGACTGCATAGTCCAATGAAGTTGGATTCACTATTCAAAGCTATTTTGAATCGTGAGATGTTGGGAGAAATAATAGCCTTGTACAAAAATGAAAATGAGGTGGACATAGCCACCATAATAGAGGTAGTCATAAAATACATTGTGATTATTGAAGTAGACATGGATAACATCAAGAAGAATATTCTAGATAATCTGCGGAAAATCTTAATGGAGAAGAGAAAAGAGGCTATAGAAAAGGAAGATAAGATTAAATCAGATACAAATGAACTAATGCAAGGAAATGTTGAAGATGAAAATGTTGTTGAAGAAGTTGTGGTCGGAGAGAAAACCATAAAGAATGACACTCCTACTCCTCTGGTGAGACAAGTGACTACAAATCAATGAAACATGAAGACATTTGTTCCTCTAGTAGATACATACGAGAACATAGGTGAAGGTGAAAAGAATGATACAGTTGATGAGTAAAGGAATGAGAATGAAGATAATCAATAAAAAGAGAATTATTGTAGTACCCCTCCATTTTTCCTTCTAGTTGGATAGTGTGTCCTTGTGTTGTTATGTTGCTTTGATGTGTTTCTGGATATTCAGATACCTTATTATGTGTGTTTTATGTTTTTACCTTGACTATGGTACTCGATTGTTATTTGATCACTATCTATAAAGCGATGTGAATGTTATCTTTTGATGTGATCCATAGTATTTTATTATGATGTTATCATTATGGCAGGTTTTGGATTAGCATAAGTGGATAATTGAATTAATGATGTTTATGTTTTTTATCATATTGATGATGTTTATGCTTTTGATCATATTAATGATGTTAGATTCTTTAGTTGGTAATATTGTATTTTTGAAGGGGATGGTATCGCATCACTCACTTGCGAGTGCCCTACAATTCCGTGATTTCCTCTTCACGATGTGTTTTATTTATGACATTTTTATGCATGTGGATATACTCTTTGTTTGTAGGTTGACAGGTACAAGACATCGACTCCGCTTGGTTTCATAGGTTTGAGCGTGTCCAATGCCCAACAGTATTCGATTGGGAGATAGTAGCTAGGTTTCCTGTGCCAAGTTGTCACCCTAGTCGCAGTGTGTTGTCAGGTGTTAGTCGGGTTAAGTTGCTTTAATGTTGTTCATCTGGCCTTGATTTGAGTTTAAATTGCAAGTTTGGAAAAAGGTTAAAATATATGCTTGGTAGTTAAATTGTCATTTAACTTTATCTGGTTTATGTTGAAATGTGATTTAATTTGTTAATTAATTTAATTTATTAATAAATAATTAAATCTTTGATTAGATTTAATTTATTAATAATTAAATTAATTGTCTTAAAATAAATTAAGTTTCTCCATTTTGGAGTTAATAGGTTTTTTGTTTGAAGTTGAGAAAATTAAAAGATGAGAATTAACAAAATAAAAGAAAAATGAATTAAATTGCATTTTTAGAAGTTTGAATTCAAAAATTGAAAGAGGAAGATATTTTCTATTTTGTTTTCAGAAATTAATGAGGGTGGTTGCATGATATTTGTTTGAAATTTTCTTTATTATTGAAAATCCTTCACAATTTTTTTCTCAACAAGTTTTAAAATTTAAAAATAGAGGAGAGGAGGAATTGTTGCATTTTGTGGGTTTTGGATTGAAGCTGTGAAAATATGTGGAGCTGAAGTTGGAAGTTGAGCACCATCTGGATCTCCTCACAAACTCGAGGAAATCATGTTCATGTCTTAGAAATTGGTGCTTTTTGAAACTTTAAATTGTATATATTGTTGTTGAAAATCATGTTGAAAAAATGCAAAAAAACCTGATCTATGTTGAAAAACTTCATGTTGATTTTGTGGGTAAATCACTGTAAGACCCTACTTAGTATGAACTTAATACAACCACAAATTTTTATATGTTTTTCTTGAATTGATGATTAAATGTATTATGGATAATAAATAAGGTGATCTTTTGGCAATATTCTTGCATATCATTTTGACATTATGTTTTATTTTCATTACCATGGAAGTGGAGTGCACTCATATACTGTGGAATGCAAATTAGATTATAAATGGACTATTATATAGTTAAAGCTTAGAATGTTCAACTAAGAGATTAATGTGATACATAATTGATACTTACAATCACGTCGGTAATGTGCAGGAAGGCAACAATGTTAGCATGAGAAAGGAGAACCATCAAGAGTGAATCAAAAGACTACTTCATGAGGATATAAATTTGACCCCATTCGGGACCTAGAAGCAAGTGGAGTTAATGTATTGGAGGACTAAGGGTGTGAGGGCATTTAGTTGGGATTCAAGTGAGGTGTAAGCAGGGATTAGACCTTGGAAACCCCTAGCTAAGTTTGAACCTCGAATGGAACCTTGAGTGGGCTTTTAATGAGAGTTGTTGGTCAAATCTTTGGGTTAGGGTGCAAAATTAAATCCCCTAGGGTCTATACCATAGTGGTAGGGGTCAAGTAGGCATACAATAGTGCTCCAAAGACATGATTTGACCCCTGAAAAGTCCTCATAATGATGAGTGACGAATTTTTGAGGAGAGCATGGGGTGGAAAGATGGAGGGGTTGTCCAAGTGCATGGATTTTATTTGATAAGGAAAAGACCCTCATTTATGAGGGAAAGTACACTCCACACATCCCCATCCAAGAGTTGCAAGTTGAAACTTCTATATATTTTGAAGAAGAAGAATGAGTGGGGTGTTACCCACTTCTCCTCTTGGAGAACTGGAGTGGACATGACAAAAAGGATGAGAAGTGGAGAGGAGTCCACCTCTTTGGGAGGATAGTGAACAAGATGGCTAGGCTTGGAGAGGAAAGATGGAAGAAAGGAGTTCAACCCCATCACTTAAGATGAAATAGATATGTTCTTCCTATTTTCATTCGCCCTTGTTTATTGGTTGTAGGAAAGTGACATAGTGTATGGATCTTGGTTGAAAATGCGAAGTAGAGAACTTAGATGTATGTAAATTGTGCTATGTTAGTTTTATACCTTTGTAAAAATGAGAAAAGACTCCATTATCATCATGGGGCATAAATAATTACTTGCTCGGGGGTATGGCTAGAGCTCACGAGGCTCCATGAGCCATCATGATAGGGTGGAGAGCAAGACCTTATGCAATGGTTTGTCAACTATTTCATTTCTATACAATGTTGTAAAGATGAAAAATTTAGTAAGTAAATGATATTTACATGTAAGTTCTATTTACTTGGAATGAAGAAATATTTTTACATAAGAGAAGAAATATGTTACCTTGAAAGTCATTTGCTCAAATTATTATGATAGAGAGTTTATATTGTATGATAAAATAAAGAGATTTTTGGTAGAATGAAAAGGGAGATGGGTCACTTTGATTGCATCTTCTTAAACAAAAGAGCATTTAAATTAAGTAGAATTTGTTTACAGTTTTTGGAAATCACATTATCACGAGGACTTATCATTGAGAAGTGGCAAACAAATGAGTAGGATTCAATGAAGTTTAAGTAGTCTAGTTCCATGGCATTAAATGAAATATGTGTAGAAACATGTTAACATAAAATAGAAGAAAGAGGAAAGAACATTACTAAAACTGCTATCATATGATCATCTAACTCTCTTCACATAAGGAAAAATAAACTCAAATGATAGTATGCTAAATGAGCAGTAAACTTATATGAGGCAGATTTAAGAATCCTTAGTTCCTTCTTTCAAGGATATTAATACATACTCCCTTTAATTCATGGGTATTGTATCTGAAAATACACCTTGATATATTACTGTCTTGATTATAGAATTCACTAAATAAATCAGTAAAAAGAATAGTTGTTAAATTATGTGGATAGATACATAGGTACAATGGAACAAACGTTCAAGTTGCAGTACTAAGTTCTTCGATTGACTTGCTAAAAATAAATAAATAAATAGAAATAAAAAAATGAAAATAAATAATAAAGTTGAACATAGGGCTTGTGTTTGATAGAGAAAGCACCTGGTCATATTAAAAAATTATCGTCGAGATTATGTACCCCACCTTCAAATCTGTTAAGCCTTATACCCTGTAGAATCAGGCAGTTATGTATATGAGGAGATTGAAATATATTTCAAATAGGTAACAATAAACATATGTCGTAAGTCCTTGAGGTATAGGCCCTAGCATGGTGCCTTCCCTGCCTTGTGGAGGCTCTCAATGATATGTATAGATAATAGTGGTGTAGAGGTGCGAGTTAAGCATGCACCTGGGTGTTGGACTTCAAACACTGCAATAGATTTTAAGATAAAGAGTGCAAACAAAATATGGGATTAAGGAAGCCTCATAGTTCATAGGGCATTTAACTAATTTTGAAATAGTTACTTAGGATCAAGAAGAAAAAAAAAAAGGAAGAAGATAACAAAATAAAATAAAATCCATTATTCGTGCACAGTCTATATTATACTATGCAAACCAAGGTTTTCTCTGGGGCATGTTTAAGCCGAAATCCCTCTCCATCTATGTCGATTGAACCCTCTCACAACTCTGGGTTTGGCTTATCGAAAATAACTTGTCTCAAAGCTCAGTTTAACACATGGATATTGTATCACTTCCCAACGTATTGCACTTGCCAGCATCATGTGTGGGTAGGTTTCTTCAGAATTTAATCCATAGTCATTCAATTTGATTAGATTAGGAGATCTACCAACTCTGTCATGTAGGTCGAAATTTACCCTGGCAAATCTTATCAAGATTGTGCGAGTTGGTAGGAAGGCTGTAAAAACGTGTCCCCTATGTGCGCTCTTACCCATGTCTTAATAGGATGTATGGATTTGATAGATCATATAGGTTGTCACATCAAGAGCTGGTGTGTTGTCATATTTATGCGTTGTTCATTGAGAGATAATGTGTTTGAACCATAGAAAATGCGTTTCCTCCAAATGAACCACACCAACAATCAACAACCATGCCCTGGGTGATTACTGAGCACCGTGCTTGTCAGAGTCATGGGACAACCATCCTCCCATAGCAATGATAGCATTGAATTCAATCAAGCCATTTAATGAGATCACATTTGTTCCATCTGATGCTTCCTTTAGGCTATAAGCTAAGCAATGATTCACTGATAGGTGAAATAAATTTACTTATCCAGGAGTGTTTTAAATGCTGCCATTAAGTCTTTAAATAATAAAAAAAATGCGAACACAGTTTAAACTGTCATCAGTAAATCTATTAATGTGGTCAATATAAATTTTGATATTGAGGCCTGCAATAGTATCGTTATTATTTTATTAAAGTTGTTATTCAAGTGAGTACAACATTTGTCTAAGCATTGATAATATAGTGTGTAAATTGGACTATAAGTATTTATTTTGAAATTTTAAAATAATTACATAAAAATCACTATTAATACTACTATGTAATTGAGTCACGACTTCATTATAACTGTCACACATCCGAGAGTAATTGCTAACACTGTTTAAAATTCCTCTCCTGTCAAAAAAAAATCCTCCCTGGCGAAGTGTTATTCAGGCAACTGAGTACACCAGCCCAACCTACTGAGATATTAATGCAACCCCATGGTCATCACGAATTACCAAAGTCTGTAACCACACCATGAATGGAATTCTCAGATGTAAATAGGTATACCTGTATAATGGTGTCTGTGATTTCAATTTATTAATGATTATTATTTAACCGTGTGATACTAGCAGCCATATTAAGGATAATATAAATATTGGTATTATCAGTGATAAAGGAGGATACAATATCAGTTGTAATGATAATATTAATATCATTACTCATATATCAACTAACAATAATTCTAATATGTATAACAGTCATATTTATTATCAATTAAATCAGGGATACAGATATAAATGGGAATATCAGCATTATAGCATTAGTGTTAAGACAACTCTATTAATACCATTAACATTAGTGTTAATGACGAGAGTGATATTAATCCGTGATAGCATTATTATTAGAAGAAATATTATGTTATGTTAAAGAGATTTGTAAACAAAATGAAATCAAAGAATTTTTCTTTGTTCTATTAAGAAGCTTTTAAAATAAAATGAAATAAAACTATCTATTACTATACTCTCTCTGTCAAAAAAAAAATTTAAGAAAAAAATTCGTATATTTTACTTATCTCCGTTGGACTAGATCTAAAAGATAGTATTTAGGGAGAAACAAATAAAATATAAAAAATGTGTAAGGCAACGTAAGTCCCACAAAGAAAACCCAACTTAAAAAATAAAAAATAAAAAATAAATATCGTCTCTAGAAGAAAATAAGGTCAAAATAAAGTTTTATTGGAAACAATATGTATTCCCTAAGAAAATTCGCTAAAGGCAAGTATTACATTTAAAAGCTATTTATTTGGAATCCATAATATAATATCACCTTTTGACTTAAAATTACTTAATGGAGTCTAAACTAATTACGTGTGAGTACTTATATTTATATTTATAGAAAATTTAAAATTATAGGTTTAGGATTAATTAATTATATATAATATAATTTTTTTATAAACATTATTTAGTAAAAATAATCTAAAGTTAAAGCTTTAAGATTAATTTTAATCATTTATATAATTTTCTTATGAGGATTATTTACATTCTTATTGGATAGAATATATTCATTAGGAGAATTGAAATATTGTATTTGGGTAGCAATATTAATATTGTTTTATCAAATTTTATATTTGAAACAAATAAAAAGAAAGGGGGTTAGGTTAAAATAAAATGGAAACCAAATAAATATTATTATCATTATTCTTCCAATTTACTTGCTATTTATAAAAGACCATTATTAAATGGGACAATTGAATGTTGATAATGATTCAATTGTTGTCTCAAAGTAATGGCAATAATATTGTTAATAATAAATTGAAATCTAATAATGATATTTTCTCGGCTGGATTAAATAGAGTAAAAGAAAAATAGAAGAAGAATAACCTTAGTATGAATTACATTCATCTAAATGATTATAATGCTAGTAAATATGAGACTAAATAATGATGCCAATATATTGGTTAACCATAATAGTGATATGGATGTTAATATTGCTGATAATACTTTAAGGTCTATAATAATACTTCTAGGTGGTGTGAGATTGGTTTTTTTCTTAAAAATTATCATAATAAAAGAGGAGTGTGAACATGGCAATAAATAGTAATATTAATTTTAGGATCAATAATTGCATCATCAACATATTAATGTTGCATTATTAATATGAAGGTTTGCAAGGGTGATAAATAGTAAGGGATGCGGATGTTAAAGATAAATAATAATTATGATAATATTAAACTCTTTTGGGGGAATAACCACCATGTTAAAACAATTGGTTGAACCTTGAGGTTCATTGTATTCAAGGGTTGTTATAATGGTTGTTAAGACCTTGCTTAGGTTGGTAGCCACACCATCAAACTCAGAGAAGTTATTCCTACTTTGAACAACAATTGCAGTATGGTGAGTAAAATTATTGTTGTCACTTGAATTAATGTAAAAAAAAAAAAAATTGGTTGGGTTTTTCTAGTGAAAATTTATGGGCATACAATCACAAACCTTTGTTTTTCTTTATTTGGGCTTTCTCAAAAAAATAAAAAACTAAAATTGTGTTCATCATTGGAAATTATTATATTGGAAATTATTTACTCAATTTGTTTAGCAAATCTGAAGTAGAGATAATTAAATTTGTGCATATATATATATGTATATATATACACATATATATTATTTTTATTATAACTCAATGGGGAGGTTATGCTGTTAAACTATTTTTTTAAAATGCCCCTGTGTGAGGCGCAGATTTCAAAGAAATCTACAGGTTTTAGAAAAAAAAAAAAAAATTTAAAAATTATTTTTTTTGGGAGAGGGATTGTTGGGGGCCGTTGGGGGCTCATCTCCCCACTGCGCCCCCATGGGAGGTGCATGGGGAGGGTGCCGCACCCAACACTCCCCACTCCCACCCGCGGTCGATGCTTACACAGTCGCCACCGCCGCCAATGGTCGACTGTGCTAAGCACAACCGCGCCACCTGCAGGGGTGGAAAACTGTGCATAGCATAGTCACCACTACCGAGGGTCGGCTGGTAAGCCACCACCTCACAAAAAGCTGTCGTCACCCCTCTGCAAAATGCATGGCCAGGAACGCCTACCCTGACCCTGCACATGGCCCGAAATCCGTGCGGCCCACGGGCAAAACGTGCCAAAGTTTATGTTGACCTTTTTATAAAATATGTTTTAATATTTTAATATTATATTTCTATAATATTAAATATTAATATATATTAAATGATTAAATATATATTAATATTTAATATTTTATTATATAATATTTAATATTATTATATATTTAGATTAAATGATTAAATAAATATATTTAAAATATACATATAATAATATTGATCAAATGATGTTATGGTGCAATATGATTGGGAAATTTAAAATATTGTGTTTTAATCAAGCTATTGATTTTATTTTTAAAATAATATATTCAGATGGAGTAGTATCTTTGTTTTAAGTAATACGGATATTAAGTTATGTTAAATTGTTTTGGAAATCATTATGTCAAGTAGAGGAAACGTTTATTTGTTTTAAAATGTTAGTTTTTGAATGGTTGAATAAATGTTCAATTTATAATTATTGAAAAAAATTAGAGAATGCAATATTTGATTTAAATTTCATCTTTGTCTAAAAGAGACATTATTAAATTAGCTTTATTGTCGAAATAATCTATTGAATTTTATTAAAAGAATTGGATTTAGGAAAATCTAAAGCAAATTTAATTTTGGATTAATTGCTTGTTTAAATATGTTTTCTTTTGTTATCGCCTTGGGGGAATTGAGTCATAGAGATTGATAGGTCTTCCATATGGCATTCTAATTATGTGGGTTGTCATGTCATGTGGTCGACCTGTTTTGAATCCCTTGGGTAGTGCATGGTACGTTTCAGTCAATTACCCAGTTTCCAAGAACGAGGATGTTTTGTGCCTCCTTGGATTAGGAGTGGATTACTGGATTTGTGTCTCCTTGTAAAGAGTGGCATTGTTATGTTTGTACCTCTAGTGTTGGAGTGAGTTTCCTTTTTATGTTTTCTCCTTGAGTTGGAGTGGTTGTAATATTTGTTTTGTGTGCACTTGGGTTCCCATGGTAATTGGTTCAATTGTGTGTTGTTAAGTAGAAGAGTGGCTTCTGTTAGGTGTCAAATCTCGAAGAGGTAAACTGGAAACCTTCGGAGGTGGTTAATCAAGTGATAACTAAAAAAAATCTTAGAAGATTAGGAATAACTTCTCACTAATCAAGATAATTTTGCCTCACTCATAGACACAAGGGTTCGTTTAGACTTGGGATGAGTGGGAAGGCCTAGAATGGCAAGTTCATCTATCCTATCTGTACGTAAGGTTTTTTGATCCTGCATTAGTAAGTATGAGGGTCAGGGATCGGTTGAGGCCACCAGGTTAGCCGGAGCCTATGAAGATCTGCATGGGTAACTCATGATGAGCTGTGTGATAACACTCTGTCTAGGACAACAGTTGGTAATTGGTCATTATGTGTATGGTTCTCGTAACATAATTGATCTACTTTATATATGGAAGCAATGTGACCATGTTAGAGTTGTACTTGTGATGTACTTGTGTGGTACATGGGGTTGGTTGTGTCAGTTTGGTTTAGTTATGTGTTAGACTATGTCTAGAGGTAGATGGTCTTGGCTAGGATCCCTTGTTACTATCTCCTAGCATGGGGGGTGGGTCTTTGGTTTCCACTTGGTTGGGTGGCATGCACATTAATCCATTAGGATTTATTCTTGTTCCTGTTGATGAGATTTCCAGTTGGAGAGCTCGTGGGATCTAGTTTCATTTCATGCTTTATCTATTTCAGTTGATCTTGTGATTTATTACCCCTCATTTGTTATCGAGGTGGAAAGATGTAATTTGTAATCATGTTTATTGGACTTGCCTCATTCGGGGAGTGAGAGATGTAATCATTTTGTTTAATTTGGATAAATGGAATTGAAAATTATCTATTATGCTTTGATGTAATTTACTATATTTGGAATGTATGTGTTTAATTTCATAAGTAAATAAATGATATGGTTTAGATTCATGTTTTTTGTTGAGGTTCTATATAACCTCTTTCTCGTAACCTTAGAGGTTGTTGGCAATGGGTAGTGAACTTGCATGTTAATTGTACTTAAACAAAGAAAAAAATTAGTCCGTTTAAGTAGTTAATTGCAACTTCCTCTAGGGTTGCGTGGCGGGGCATTACAATTATGATTAGAATGAATGTGTAGAAGATAAGAGTGAAGAGGGTAAGCAAGGAGAGAAGGATAAGGATGATGGAGATGAAGATAAAGATGAAGAAAATGTTAAAGATAAGACATTTGGTGAGGAAGAAGAAAAGGCAGAGGAAGAAGAAGATCCTAATATCAAAAATAATGAAGAAGCAAAGAAGTTTGAGGATTTACCTAAGCCCTCTAGTGAATACTCCTCTAATAATCCTTTGAAAGGTCTATTGTCTAAATAGCTAAGGTTCCAACCAATTTTCTCTTCTCAATTGTTTTAGTTTCCCATGTAGAAAGGTAGTGTTAATTTAAATAAGATATCTCCTATACATAAGTTGCAGCTAGCTGATGTGTTTAATGCATTAGCAAGAAAATAAATAATTAAAGCATATCAAAAGAGTAGTGAATTAATGGATGATGTTGTAAAGGCATTATAGGAAATCACACCAGGAAAAAATGTTGATACATCTTTGTCTATTGTGGAAAATTTCAAATTATTGATTGATTCCTTTAAGGAACATACCTCTAGATTGAAAGGAAAAGTGGAAATAGAGGTTGACACAAGACTTATAGAGAAGAAGTTGATGGATAGCATAAAAAAATGTGAATCTGCACATACAAAAGTTGAATAATTTTTTAAGGAAGTAAAAACTTGTGAGGAAGGAGAAAAAACATTATTTGTGTATTACATGAAGTCGCTAGATGTCACACAAGGAATAAAAAATGAAATGGACTTAATTGATTCCTAGATGGCTAATGCATCAAGTGCCTATGATCCAGTATTGGACAAAGATGAGTAGACATGGACTACTATAGTGGAATTTCATGGTAGATTCTTCACTTTGTAGAGCCAAAAGGAAGAGATTATCAAGAAGCTTGGGAAGCTAAGGGACTTGGTAAAAAAAAAGCACATACCTATCTCAAGTGCCCTTGCTAGTATTAACAAAATCTCAAAGTTAAATATTACCCTCAATACTATGGAAGAAGGAGAGGAAATATAGATGGAGCTTGAGTCTCTACATAAGATGCAAGAAACAATTAAGAAGAACTAGGAAAAAATCCAAAAACATCAAAAAATCCAAAAATCCAAAAACATAAAAAAATCAAAAACCAAAAACATCAAAAAATCAAAAAAGATCAGAAAACATCAAAAATAAAAAAACATCAGAAAATCAAAAACCCCAAAACATCCAATCATATCAAAATCAAAAAAATATCGAAAATCTGAAAAATAAAAAATAGAGTCATTCAACTAAACTACGTTGTCTCTAAGCTTGAACGTGGGAAAGGTTGATCTTTGATCATCCCCTGAGACACATTCTAGGTCAGTCCTTTAGGCATTTGTCGCAATATAATGGCAATCTATTTGCCCATCTATCTCATCGGTAATCAAGTATGTCATTAGTCAAACTACGTGGTATTTGCGTGTATAATGTAGTCAAGGCTAATCTATTGATCAACTCTCGAGACCCCTAAGATAGGTCTTTAGGTTAGGTTTTTTGTCAAAATCTTGAAAATCCAAAAAATTGAGAAAACTTGAAAATCAAAATAGCCTCAAAACATTTCAAAAAATCCAAAAACATCCAAATATTAAAAAAAACAAAAATGGTGCACCCATCTCATCTCGCCCTCACCCAAAATAGTCATTAGTCATAATAAATCATCGTCATATTTTGGTAAGTTAGTCTGAACCAACTCTAGTAGGTTTAAATGTAAAAGCTCAATTGTTAATGTCTCAAGTCTAGGTCGATAAGTCAACAAGTTGGTCAACTCAGAATATCAATAGCTTATCATCTAGTCAATCTCATCATCACTTGATCACAACATGTCCTAGGATGCATCCTTCCTGCAATGGACATCAACATCAGGCATCACCATAGTTTAGTCTTGACTAGCGGTACGAAGAACACTAGCTTGTTTATTTACTTTCTCTTGGTCTTTTTCACTTATCTTATTTTGCACTCATTCCAAGGATCTCTCAATGATGCCTAATCAAAAGGTTTAGAGAGAAAGGAATGGGGCAACAATCATTATCCTTTTATCTACTATGCTTGTTGGATATTCTTGTAATATAAATTGCTCATGTGTGCTTTGTTTGGATTGTAGGGAAGGTGTTGTGTGCTTTGATTGGATTGTAGGAAAGGTGTTTTAAGTGTCTTGTTGACCACATAAGAAGGCTTTCTCTTCTATGTTTTGGTCTAAGATTTTTAGAATATTTGAACTGCACTCTAAATAAGGTTTCGCATGTTAGGTGTGAACAAGAGTACTATCTAATTTTCGAGTTAAAGTCCATCACACTAGGTGCAATGCCATCCTTGTTCTTTATACCTTGATGCATCGTACCTATGTGTATTATCAAACATAAGGAAATTTATTCTCTTTGTCTCTCTCTCCCATCCTTGGATAAGCAATACATCATCATCATTCATCATCATATCTAAAAAAGTCTCGATGACTAATAGACTTGTAGGACTTTTGCATCTTCTTTGATTTGAGGGCTAATCCCTCTCATTCTTCTATCCTCTTTCACGCTAACATAGTATCATTTCATCAATTCATCCATCTTGCATCTGCACTCTCATCCTGCATAATCATGTCATATCATCATAGGACAACATCGTGCATCTCATCCATCTCACATGCATTGCATAATCATTTAAGTTGTTTAGGATAATATAGATTTGTTATTCAAAGCATCTTAAAACCACCTCATTCGCATCATCATTATCATATAGATTTGTTAGTCTAACCACCCATACATCCATTTTGAACCTCTTTATCATGAGATCGACCTTCAAATTGAACTTCTCGATCAATCTCTCGAGGGGGCAATGTACCAATGTACTTGTTTACGCAGGGGCATCCAAAATAAATAAATAAATAAATAATTTTTATCTCAGCGACATCATTCTTTGAACCAATGCAACAAGTACATTGCTTCAAAGAGGGGAAAAATGTAGACATGGAAAATTGACATCATGCATTCCTCATATTTAATTAAATCATATTCACCCATCAATTTAATAAATCAAGTTTATTTGATTAATACCCAAGATTATCTCAATAATTAAATAAATCAAATTATTTAACTATCTCCTAAAGTTCCTCCATTTAATTAAATAAATCCAAATGTTTAATTAAATCTCTAAATGTTCTTTATCTTCTCATTCAATTTAAAATAAATCCAAAAATTTAAGTTGAATGTCACAATCACCTAACATCAGCTTAATTAATCAAATCCATGATTAAACTAAGTCTAATCCATGTCACATCCTCTAGATAATCCCACTTGCACAATAAATCATTTTTTTTTATTTATTAAATCTTTATTTTCCTCACAAGGAATATTCCCTCAATAATTCCATTTGGTTGACTTTTTTGTCCAAACAAATTTCCCCCTAAAACTCTCAACCATAGGTATTTAATGCTAATTTTCAAAATTCAAACCCACGTAATAAGCATTTACTTGAACAAAGACCAAAATGTGCTCACCCTTCATCCTGTCACATCTTGACAAGTGGCATGAATCTACTGGTTGACGATTAGTCCCACATGCCTCCACTTTTCCCCTTCTCTCAATCTCATCTATAAATTAAAGGCTTTTCTTCTCATTTTTCATCTACAATTTGAGTTCTTAATATAGGCATTTGAGTTCATCTTGCATCTCTTTGTCTATCATCATCTTAAGGCATAGCCAGGATTGGGAAATGGCTCCTTTACATATCAAAGGTGCACCAATCCAATATGAAATAGGTATCCACTATGCTTTTTATTAGTTTGTTAGTTGGTTTGTCAAGCATGTTGGAGTATTTCATAAAGAAGTTGATTATTTTCTTTATTTTAAATTACTAACCATACTAAGAGTGTGTGTGTTCAAGGTTTTAAACAATTTTCTAAATTCACCATCTATTATTTAATTGTTGGGAAAATATGATTTAATTAAATATGAGGAATGCATGATGTGAATTTTGCATGTCTACAATTTGTAAGGAAAATATAAATTTGCTTTTAAGAGATCAAATTTTAATTTTAATATCACAATGTCATGGATGATGGAATACAATATAAAATATCATCAACTATAGTTTGGCATATGATTCATGAAGTGATATATAAAATAAGATATTATGAAGTGCAATGATTCATAATTTCAATGTTCATTGAATACAATATAAAATATCATCAACTACAGTTTGGAGTTTGGAACAATGGAAACCGATTCATGAAGTGTTGTAAAAATACCTAAAACCTGCTAATTTTCTTCCATTTCCCAAACGGAGTTCACATCCTCAAAGTAATGCTCATCTAGAGATAAAGTAAAAGATTCATCTTGATTTTGAGTGTTCTCTTCACTTTCTTCATCCCGTGTCTCAAATTCAACATTCATTGTGTGATTTGTGTCAATTTCAATATCATTGTCATCTATCCCAGTCCGACTGCCACTACTAGTGCCACCCTTACCAGCGCTTGGAATTGGAGTGCCTATGTTGCACAACCCAGTCCCTCTTATTTCACATGTGGACCTCCAGATTGTGAGTGCCCTTTGAAAAGGAATTTTTTTGACATTATACATAGTTCCTTTCATCCTCAAGCAATTTTCCAAATTCTTGTCTAGTTTGTTTCTTAACTTTGATTTCAAAAACCTGAATGTACTAAAAACTCTCTCATCCTCCACCAACCCCAATATCATTGTTTGACATCAATCAACAAGTTTTAAATATTCTGATATCGAACCATGCAATATTTCACTCTGACCTAAGCTTGACCAAACCTTTTTTATTGATCTCGGTTCAACGGCCTTCTCCTTTCCCATGGATTTATACTGGTCCCTCATAGTTGTTGCAAAACTCCCACATTTTTGTCTAAGATTATTTTCATTTAAAATTCCTTCTATTGTTTACTCATTGTATGCTACCTTTTTCAAAAACTGTTCAATCAAGATTTTTACTTGATCATGAAAATATTTTGGGTTGTCTCGGTTTACCCAAAATTAAGGATACACAATACCCATGGCTTCAAGTATTTCATGTTGAGGGAATCTTTCATGAATCTCCGAGGAAAGAGATTTTACAATTTCCTTCAAATTATCACTAACAGATTTAACAATGCCATTAAAATCTTCCTCGTTAACAACCACTTCTCTACTAGAGCACCTAACTGTCTTACAATGGTACACTGGTATCTCATATCCACGTACACAAATACATAAGTGCCCACTTGCATTAAACTGTAAATAATTATCAGGATTATTCAAATCAGTAATTTTCTAGCACATGAAATAATTTACACCTTCTTGTGTTAGATCTAGATATACATGATCGAACTAGATTTTTAACTTTTGATACTATAGGAAACTTGCTTATAATTTTGAATGCTAAATTCATTCTGGCCATGCAGTGAATAGAAAGTGTGTATGGTACACAAGTAGTTTGTAACTTTGTGCAAACATCACTCCTTTGACCTTGCATCACTGCAGCTCCATCCACTCCTACACACACCAAATTTTTGGCAATTGTCAACTCATCCATACTTTCAATGTCATTCAAAGACTAGTTCAAATAGATTTTGCAATGTTTAACTATCCTTCATTTTATGAATACAAAGAAGATGAGCTTGGTGAACATGTTGTTCTACAATATACACATGCATACAGACCCAAGAAGTGTTGTCTATCGCAGTAACTTCATCTAAAGATAATGCAATTAAATTTGACTCTTTTACTTTCTCCTTTAAATCTTCTTTTTCCACTGCAGCAAGACAATTTTCCCATTCCTATCCAGTGTTTACTGACCAATGTGAGAAGGGAAAGTGGGGAACACTCAAATAAGATAATAAATCAAAATATTCTAGGTATTCTGTCATAGGACGTCCTCTGGACAAAATATGAAAACAACTCATTTGAATAATTTTTGATAGATTTGTTGCTGCCATGGCTTTTCCCAAATGAGCCACAAGTGTACCTTAACATTTATGAAGCTATGGTATTCTATGGCTATTCTCTTCATAATCCATGACATACTTAACATGAAGACATTCTTCATTTGATTTCCATCGTACGACTAATTGTTCCTTTCCATCTATTATTTGTTTTTCTTAAAATTTACCAATATGTATTTCTATAGTGTCAAGCTTTAACTACAACGTCTTGTCTCTTCCACATTTCCTACTACATATTGTACATTTGACCTTTGTTGCCCTTTCAATATCATTTTCATTTGCTACCCCCACTAGTACAATGAATGGGTACTTAGACAACCAACCAAGTTGAAAATTCCTTGTCACTTCCCACTTGCACCCCAATTTTGAATTGCCTTTTCTTTTCTTTCTACCACTATCATCCTCATCCAATTCAATTATCTCATTTTGGCTAACTAGGGCATCCCTTGGAACATCTTATGCAGTATTGCTATACTCATTTGATACATTTTGATTTAACTCAATGACAGTCTCACCTTGACCTTTTGGTGGAGTTGAGGTATTATGAATGTTTTCTTCAATAATATTTGGTGGAAGAGTTGATGATGTAGCTCCACCTTGATCTGATGGATCAAAAGCTTTGTCAATTCCAAAGTAATACTGTATGGTACCTCCACGTTTTGGGAATTTTGATGGCCTCCCAGTCTCTTCATTACCTTTAGGAGTCTTACCCTTGCTGCTCGACATATTGATCTCTCACTTTGAATAAAAGGTGGAAAAAAATTTCTTCTTGTTTAAGAAGGATAGAGCGATAGAGAATATAGATCCCATTCCCTACTCAAAATCATGTTTAAGAATGAAGCAAGAATGGAAAACATATAAAAAAATCTTATTATTATAACTAATAACTAATAACAGCATGAAGAAATGATCACTGACCTTTAAGTCTACATTTTCGGATTTCGTTGACTTCTGAATTGAGAAGTAGAACCTCAAAACTGAAAAAAATGTGTAAGAATAAATAATACTTTCAATTGTATTTATAGCAATCCATATTTGGTGAACTCCAGTAGATTTTTAAATGGTATGTTAAAAATTTGGCCAATCCCGCATGCTTATACAACAATACTTTGTAATTTTCAAGGTGAAATGTGTCCTCAAATGTAATTTTTTTTAATGTTATTGGATAAATAGGTCCTCATAAGCAATTATTTATAAATTTTAATTGGTGAAATGGGTCTTCACAAGCAACTATTTGTAAATTTTAATTGGCGAAATGGGTCCTCATATAATGTTGTTTTAATAGTACTGGCGAATATGTAGGTGTTTTTATGACACGCTCTCGGGATTCCAGGCAAAAATATTAATTGGTCCATTGGAAAAATGTAGTCTGTTATGGCGAATTTATTGCCTAAACATGCCTCATAAAAAAAACTGTTGGCGAATGGACATGCATTGGACTGATAGTTTGTGAAATCTGGGTGATTTGGACACCCTGTTGGGTATGGTAACTTCACCAGTTTCAACTTTCCTGATTCCTAGAATTCACCAACTGGTGAATATTCGCCACTAAAGTTTTCCTTGCTTAAAAATATGGGAGATTTTGTAAACTTCAAAAATATCTAGGAGGCCTAGAAAATCCTCCAACATATTGTTCAACTTCTAATTCAGTGTCCTTGATTTGATTATTGCATTAATGATTATGAGGGAATCGCCATAAATTTCTAATTTTTTTGTCTTTTCTATTTGCTTCCTTCAATCCATACCACAATTTTTTTACTTATACAATGTTGTTTGCCCCATGTGGTAGGCAAATATTTAATTCCTCTATTGATACTCCATTGTCATTTCCAAATATGCATGTAACTCTATATGGTCTTGAGTTTCTTTGGAAGCCCTATCCAAATTCAACTTCACCCAACCTTCTTCCTATGGCCAAAGTATTATTTGAAATGGAATGTAGCTTACAAACACTTTTGTAATTGGAATTCATTAAACTACCTCCTAGGCAAGAAATAAGAGATGTTCAACACAAGAATAAAAATGCATCCCTTTTTGTGTATCATAGATTTCATGGCCATACTATTGATGAATGACATAATTTAAAGAACATATTAGATAACCTCTATCCTTGTAAATTTTAATTTGATAAGGTGATAGATTAAATAGCTATGTCTTTGCTCCTTGCTATGTGGTAGTTGTAGTATCATCAAATACTCATTACCATGTGCGGGGGAAAACTATTTTTTGTGTAATAATATCATATCATATCACTAAGGAACAATGCAATACAATATATATAGGCTCACATTTTCTCCTAAACTTGGGGGCCAATGGTAGTCAACCTCTTATAAGGTGTATTCTTTTATAGGGGATCATTTATATAATCCATTATCTCCTTAAAATATTAGTGTAGTAATTGCACTATCATTTTAAGTGGGGGCCATATTACCCCTGTATTACAATTATTGAGTCTTGAATGGCCCCCTTTAAGTGGTGATATTATACATCCCATAGAGTGTGGCCTTGTTTCTTGCATTTTTTCTTCTTAAGTAGTGATAAATTGCATGGATGTTAACTAAAGTGTGGTTTCTCAATATATGTTAGTTGTACTCTTTATGGTGGTATTAGGCTTGATATCCCTAAAAAGAGTGACTTTTCTTGATATGTTATGTCTTCTTCATAGTAGTATTATTCTTGGTACTCCCTGAGGTGTGACATTTCATTCAATGATTTGTCCTCTTTTAGTGTTGGTGTCATGTGTGATACTCCCTAATGTGTTACCTCCCATGTATTAAGTGGTTTTATTTGATATATGGTGATATATTTTGTAACGCCTTGCCACACAACCCTAGAGGAAGTTGCAATTAACTACTCAAATGAACTAATTTTTTTTTTTTAAGAACAATTAATATGCAAGTTCACTACACATTGCAACAACCTCTAAGGCTACAAGACTGAGATTACTTATTAACCCGCGAACAACATTAAAGAATTGAAACCACAACATTTAATTACTTGCGAAATTAAGAAGACATACATTCCATACAAGATAAATTCATCAAAGAAAATAAAGATACCATAAGATCTTATTTACAATAAGATTACAACTCTCATTCCCAAAATGACGTAAATCCAAAGGCATGATTACATATTAAAACTTCCACCTCGATTACAAAGAGGGGTATTAAAATACAAGATTAACTGAAATGAATAAGGCATAAAGAGTAACTGGATCCCATGAGCTCTCCAATTGGAAATCTCGTCAACACAAACAAGAAGGAAGCCCAATGGAGTAAGGTGCACACCACCCAACCAAGTGGAACCCAAAGGCCCACCCCCTGTGCTAGGAGATAGTAACAAGGATTCCTAGACAAGACCAACTACCTCTAGACATAGGCTGAAACATAACAGAAATGAACTGACACAACCAAGCACATGTACCACACAAGTACAACTCAAGATCAACGTACGTACAACTCAATTACATCACAAGTACCACTCGAGTACAACTCTAACATGGATACATTGCTTCCAGAAATAACATATCAGGTATGTTAAGAAAACCATACACATAACAATCAAGTACCAACTACAAGTAGACCATAACATAATTGACACGGATTACATTGCTTTAATTATCACTCGAATAAACTACCTCCAAAGGTTACCCATTTTACCTCTCACGGCTCTGGCCCCTAACGGAATTCATTCTTCTACTTGACAACAAGTCAAACATAACCAATCACAACGGAACTCCAGTTGTGTACAACAAGACAACATGACCACTCCAACTCTAGGAGGAAACATAAAAACAACTCACTCCAACTTTGGAGGAAACATGATAACAATGCCACTCCTTACAAGGAGCCACAAATCCCATAATCCACTCCTTCCATAGGAGGTACAAAACATCCTCGTTCGTGGAAACTGAGTAATAACATTGACATGACCTCAAACACTAACCAAGGGAATTAACGAATGGTTAACCTCACAAAACGACAACCCCCATCCTCCTAGATCCACTGGAAGACTTACAATTAACGACACTTAACCCACTTCCTCAAACATGAACACAGAGGAATCAATCACACAAACATTTGTGAGGAATAAACTAATTTTGGATACCTTAAATCCACTTCCTTAATATAACTCAGTAGTTGAATGTCGCAATGAAACTAATTAAATAACACCTCTTTCAGACAAAGGAAGACATTTAACCCAAATATTTAATTCCCTAATTGTTTTTTCAATAATAATGAAATAAACATTTACTTCATCCATTTCTTCTTTTCAAATAAAACATTTAAACATTAATTAATTTCTCTATTAAACATATTATCTGTAAATCAAATAATTGTTCTCTCCAAAAATATTATTTAAAATAAAATCAATAATTTGACTATATACCCAATATTTTAAATTGCTCAATTACATTGAAAACCTTCTATCATTAAATTAGTAACTTAATCTATATGTTTTAATTATATATCTATTCAACCCATACACACAACTATATATATATAACCTCAATTTATATATAAATATATATTTCATAATTTATATATCTTAATATTTTAATATTATATAAATATAATAAACAAAATATTAAACATATATTTTACCATTAATATATCTTAATATTTTAATATTATATAAATATAATATTAAATATCAAGAATATATTTTATATCATATAATTTTTATAAAAAAAGAAATGCCAAAGGGTCAAACCGCATGTTTGACTCAAACTGCGCACCATGGACATAGGGAAACGTGCCAGTCAAAGAGGGAGGGCGGCCACGTTTTTCTTGGGCGATGGATTTTTTTTCCACGCAGGGCACGGGTGTGTTTAGGCAAGGGTCGAATGTGTATTACACATAGCTGAGCCCCAGTTCAAGGGTGGTTGTGTGCAATACATAGCCGAGATTCCTTGGCGCGGTTGATGGTGGGGGGTATGGGGGTCGCGCTGGGCGCGGCTCCCCCACAAGCCTCCCACATGGGGCACGGTGGGTGAGCCCCCAGCAGCTCCACCAAACCATTCCCCAAGGTTTTTTTTTTTGTTGTTTTTATTTTAACTTTTTTTATGACCCAAAACCACCTACGGATTTTGTTCGCCAGAATTAAAAAAACAAAAGCATGGTTTCTTTTCTTTTTTTTTTTTTAAAACAATTAGATACCTTATTCATAAGTAAATATATATATGTTTATATATATATATATATATAGATAGATATATATGTACATATATAGATGTAGATATTTATATCCAAGTTAACAAAATTTATAAAATCAATTGAACAACTAATTTTCCAAAAAGATAAAATACAACAAATACACCCTTTTTTTTAAAGAGAAAATATTTTCCAACAAAAGTTTTAGGATTTGAAACAAAATCTAAACATGGGGTTGCAACCAACATAACAAGTTTGAATGCTATCTTCAAAATCAAAATAAACTAAAATAGATGAACCTGGTTTCAGAAGATTGAGAAGAAGCCAAATGGAGCACTGGATTCTTCGATTGATTCCAGCTCCTCCAAGCAATCAAAAACAAAAAAACCCACAAACCAGCCATCTCTTCCTTCTCCATTTTTCCAATTTTCATCCTCTCTCAAAATTTTACCCAAATTCCAAATAATAGCCAAAAAAATTAAAATATCTATTTAACCACCATCATAAATTTTTGAAAACAGAAAAACAACAAATATCTCCAAATATATCTAAATTTATTTTTTTGAATTTAAAAACTTCTAAAAATGAAATTTAAATCATTTTCTTTAATTTTCAATTCAAACAATAATCCATTAATTCAAAATGAATAATTCAATTTATTACAACACAATTAATTTAATTACTTAATAAAATAAATCTAATACGAGATTAAATTATTTTATCAATTAAATTAAATTAATCAATAGATTGAATAACATTTCTAACATTATAACCTGATTTATTTAATTCACAACTTAATGCATAGGCCATTTATTTAACCTTTCTAACTTGCAATTAATAAGATCAAGGCAAAAGAACAATATAAAAACAACCAAACCAGACTACAACCAACGATACACTCAAGACTAGGGTGATGACTTGGCACAAAAAACCTAGCTACTATCTCCCAATCAAATGTTGTTGGCAATGGACACGCTCAAACCTGTGAAGCCAGGTGGAGCCGATGTCCTGTACCTATTAACCTGCGAACAATAGAATATCGCAAATGTATATTGGCATCATATAAAACACACCGTGAAGAGGGAATCACGGAATCGTAGGGCGCTCGCGAGTGAGTGATGCAATTATGTCCCCTTCACCAATACAGTGTCACATACTGACGAATTTAACATCAATAGTATAATCAAAACATAAAACATCATTAATTCAAATGTTCACAATGCTAATCTAAAGCATGCCATAATGATAACATCAGAATAATTCACCATTACATCAAAATACATCATTCACATCGCTTTACAGTTAGCAATCAAATAGCAACCGAGTACCACGGTCCAAGCACTAACAGAAACACAACATAACCAAACAGGACACTGTTCGATCCAAAGAGAAAAATGGAGCGGTATTACATATTTAATTGCATACACCCTTTGTGATGGTGTTATTTATGACACCTCCTCAGGTGTGGCCTTTTGATTTTCATCCATTGTGATATTAATCTTTGTACACCCCCTGAGATTATTTTTATTTGTCTCTTGTGATGTTAAACTTTGTGCACCCCCTAAGGTGATTTTTGTCCCCTATAACATTAAGTGATTCCCCATGACCTTAATTTATGTGCTCCTTGAGGTGTGATTTGTAGAAAAGTCCATGGATTCAACATAACACAAATTTTTGGTTCATAAACATGAGCACCTTTTAACATGGCCACCTAGTATAACATAGTTTGCTTACCAATGGAGCAGTTCGTTTAATGAGATACCTAGAATAATGTAGCTTGATATTTTGGTGGAACCCATCATATTGGATGGACACCTAGGATAACACAAGTTTCTATCTAGTGACTTCATGTAACTCATCAATGGCTTAGCATAATGCACTTTGCTAGACCTTAGTGGACAAGATCCACCCATTCCAACATCTGTTAAGAAAAGGCATTCCCTTCAACTGGACATAAAAGTGTTAAGAAGTATTTGATCAAATCAAAAATTATCTACTAACTCCACCAGTTCTTATGCCTCCAATTGATGGAAAATATTTGATATTATATTTGACAACAACACCATCAACACTTGGGGCATTGTTAGCACAAAATAATAGGGAGATCCCACAATAGTGGTTTACAATTTTTGGCCAAACTAGACACTAAAATTATTATTTTTAATTAAATCGTCACATTCGGGCACCTATAGCGGCTAAACCGTGATGAATTTGAAGATGGTGCAAACTAGAGTCTTGTCACATTTTTTCTGTAGATTCTAAAAATAAAAAAAATAAAAAATTTTGGAATCAGATAGCACTTATTTTTCCATCTCCCATGAAAAACTGATTTTTTCAGAAAACAATATTATAAAAAAGTGACACACACCGTATAAAGCATAAAAAATTTTCCATGAAGGATAAAATTCTAATTCTTTCGAATTTAGATTTGTAACTCCAATATCTAGTGCTTCCACCTGGTTAGATATTTTTCTATTGAATATTTTTTCTTTAATAAAGTTTCAAAGTCAAACCAATTACAATTTAGACATAGTGCAACTGTATAACTCATAACTTTTTTTTTATATATCAAAATTCAATTTTTATTTTTTTTGTTGGATCAAGGATTTCAATATCTGGTGCACTCATATTTTCCAATTTTTGTTTTTAGATAATCTGCTATTTTCCACATGTACATAACAGGGACCTTCATTTTCGATGAAAAACCTATGTTTAATAAAACTAAAAAAACAAATACATAATAAAACCAAAACATATTAAAATTATATTTGTTGGATAGCTCATTCTGAGGACTACCATAATCATTTCAAATAAATTTTAAATGAATTCATTTGGTCCCCCAAAAGGTAAATCAAAAGTGATTTTTTATCAGCATTTTGATAGGTGTAAAGGAGACTTATTTATAGGTATGGTTTAAAACTAGTGAGGTTCTATCCAAGGGGGTTTGATCTAAGATAGTTTGATAAAACCCTCTTCAATTGGAATCCTTAAAATGGAACTTTTTAAGGCTTAAATCATTATATTTTCTAAAAATATATGTGATTTCAGCAAAAATCAGTTCCTCTCAGAAATGATAAACCAGCTTTGTGGGATCACTCAATAATGATAGCAAAGAACGGGCTATATATTACATCAATCACACCCTAGTTGGATATGAGTTGAACTATAGTCCTATTGAGCAAGAATGTCCAATATTGGTATTTACAACATAAGAACTGAGACATTACATGTTGAATCATAAGACAAAATTAATTGCCAAAATTGATCCTCTAAAATATCTCCTCAGCAAAGCAGCACTAACAGGAAGACTAGCTAAATGGGTTATGATGCTGAGTGAATATGACATTGAGTATATAAATCAAAAAGTAATAAAGGACAAGTGATAGCAGAACAACTTGCAGATGCACCCATAAAAGCACATCATCCTTGGATATCTGATTTCCCAGATGAATCAATCTTTGTCATAAACACACCAACTACATGAAAGTTATATTTTGATGGATCTCACACAAGTCGTGGTTCAAGAGTTGGAATTTTTTTCATTACACCTCAAGGAGATTTCATTCCCAATTCATTCAAAATATCATTCCCCTGCACTTATAACATAGAAAAATATGAGGCATTGTTAACAAGACTCCTAATAGCAATAAAATATAAAATCAAGGATCTTCAAGTCTATGGTGATTCAATTCATTCAAAATATCATTCCCCTGCACTTATAACATAGAAAAATATGAGGCATTGTTAACAAGACTCCTAATAGCAATAAAATATAAAATCAAGGATCTTCAAGTCTATGGTGATTCTCAGTTAGTGATAATGCAAGTCAATAATGATTATGATACTAAGGATGGGAAATTACTACCCTACAAGTGCATGGTGGATAGCTTCAAACTATAGTTTGATAATATTTCTTTCGAATAGATCCTGAGAATCCAGAACAAAGCAGTTGATGCAATGGCTACCATTGAATCTCTCTCAGACATTCCTAATAATGCATCACAATACGAGTTCTCAGTAGAACAGTTGTTGATCCCTACATTCGATGTCCTCGAAATTGAACTCGTGTGAACTTGTTGATCTTGATTCGCCTTGGTACAAAGACATTTATGCTTATTTGCATGACCAAATTATACCTCCTGAATTGTCCCTTAACCAATGTAATTTTTTCTGAAAAGCATCTAAATATGCCATCATTGGAGACACCCTTTATCGTCATACTGTAGATAGTACCCTCCTACGATGTATCGACTCAAATGAAGAATAAAAAACCTTACAAGAGGTACATCATGATATATGTGGAGCTCACTATGTTAGTCCTACCTTATCTAAAAATCTCATGAGAATGGGATATTACCGACCTACAATGGAATGTGATGCCTATCTCTTTGTGAAGAAATGTCACAATGTAAGATTCATGGAGATCTTATACATGTGCCAACTTAGGAATTGCAGCCACTTACTTCTCCATGGCCATTTTCTCAATGGGGACTTGACCTCATAGGAAAAATCCATCCCACCTCTTCCAATGGACATAATTTTATCCTTGTCACTACTGAGTACTTTATAAAATGGATTGAAGTCATCACACTAAGTTACATTATTGGTAAGGAAATAGCCAAATTCATCTTTAATTACATCATTTTTTGTTATGGTATCCAACAATCCATCATTATAGATAATTGTCTCCCTTTCAAAAATTAGGATGTCCATGAGGTTTGTGACAAATTCCATATTCAACATCACTTTTCTACTATGTATTACCCCCAAGTTAATGGCTAAGCTGAGGCATCTAATAAGACTATCCTAAAAATCTTAAAGAAGACTATTAATGACACTAGTTGTTACTGGCACTTACAACTTAATTCTATTTTATGGGCTTATCACACATGTATTTGTGCCCCTATAGGATCCACACCCTATACCCTTGTCTATGGATCTGAAGCAAGACTTCCTATAGAGGTTGAGTTACCATCCCTATGAGTCTCTATGCAAGGCCTGATTGATCAAGAATAATATCGTGTATCTCATCTACAAGAGCTAGAGTTAGTAGATGAAAAGAGATAAAACACTTTGACACATTTGGAAGCATATCAGAATTGCATCCAACATAGTTACAATAAGAATGTTCATCCTATAATTTTTGACATTTGTGATGTATTCCTAAAAGAAAATCCAAAGAATCAAGGATAAAAAGAAAAACCTTGGAAGTTTCAGCCTAACTAGTTGGGCCCGTATATTGTTACAATAGTGTATGGATCAGGTGCTTATCAAATTTCTAGTCTTGGAGGAGAACCGTCACCTGAACCCATCAACAACATGCATCTTCACAAGTATTACACTTGATTCTTTGAGTAACCTTTAAAATGTTAAAAATAAAATAAAAAATAAAAAATTAGTCACCCTCATCAAAACTTGGCAAACATGCATCTTGGTGACAACAAAAAAATAAAAATAATAATAATAAAATTAAAAAAATTGTAAAGAGAAATAATTCATCCAAAAGTGAAAACCACTTCGGTGGTGCTTTGGATAAGTACCATGGAGAAAACCTGGAAAATAGGCACCATGCGTACTCATTCTATGCTCCTTTGTCTACTATCACTTTGGTTGGTCCTTCATCTATTCACACTCATCCCTCATCCATAGTAAAGCTTTGTCATTCTACAATGACTTGAGAACCACTGACATTTAGTATCCTTTTCTTTGATAATCATTCATCGAATTTTCCACTTCCCCTCGCACATAATAAAATGGTCCTATGCTTGACTGGGGGCAATTCTTTGACTTACATCTTCATGCGCAATTCCTTAACAATGATTTTCTGAAATCTAAGAATACCTGCCCACTCGACAGGTCACCTCTTCACTTTAAAGAATTTGTTCTTTAATGATCTTTCTCTTTAGAGTTTTTTGTAGCATACCTTTTCTTTGGTTTTCATGAGAAATATTTGAGTCAGTTCTGCCAAGCCACGTGATTGGTCAACAAGATTTTTTGCCAGGCCATTTTCTAGGATCTGGGCATTTATGGAGGGCAATCTTGCTAAAATATCTGAGGGATATTACTACAGCAATTGAGAGTTGATGAGCGAAGATTTTCGTGACCTAATTAAAGATCTACAATTGTATTGTGAGTTATCATCTCCAGACATTTGGCAGTAATTACTTTTGGATTGAGGTGGCATTTCTCTCTCCTTCCAAATATAAATTTGAGGCGGCATTAGAAGTGAAGGGTTCCTGAAGTTTTCCCTTTTGGAAAGAAGTTCTATAGTTTTCCATAGTTATAGGAAATACTTTCATTAAAGTTTGCAGAAGAGTGCTTCACTTTGGCATGTTATTTCTATTTTAATTCAAACTATTGCCAAATTAGAATCCGACCTCTATTTTAAAATTCATTTAATATTTGAAATATGAACTATTTGAGAGAAATATTTGAGACTGTGCATGATATGGCCTTTGTCAATGTTTCCTTTTTTATATCTTCATTCATAATAGAACAATATTTCTAGCTTAATCTGAATAGTTTTATTATTTGATTTCCATGTTATAGGCTTATATGATAAAGTGATAGCCTATAGAAATTAGATTATGTCATTGGAGTTCTTTGTTTTCTTTAAAGGTTATTATTTCTTCGTATTATGTTGTATTAAGAGGGAGAGTTAATCTAGCTTTTAAATGTCTTCTGTTAACTCTTGGAACTTCTATGCTTGATTGGATCTTAATGAACAAGTTTCCTACTGATAGATTTGAATGATTGCATTGTTCTTGCATCTAGCCTCTAATGTCCATTCTCTTCCCAACAATGCTTGGGGTTGTGGTATTTTGTTTATTATATCACTCATAGAAAAGAACTTGGGTTTTGAAATGTTCTAAAAGTGTTGGTACATCGCCACTTTCTTTTTTATGTTTACATTTCTTTCTACCCTTTTTCCCAAACTCGGAGAAGAGCCGACTTTCTATAAAAATCCCGAAGGTGTTCAGTGAGGCACAGTTTTCTCCCCCACTCCCTAAATTTACCATAAGACTGTCAAAGAGGTGCAATATTTAATGATTAATAGGTATCATATCATGAGAAGCCTAAAATATGGGCAAGACTTTCTAATTATATAATGAGAAGCTAATATAGAGGCATGCCTTTCTACCTAAGCCACCCTTTTTGGATACTCACCCAATAGACAACCTAAAGATGCATTGCCTCAGAGTGAGTGTGCATTTCTAGCCAAAAAACATACATCTTATCTACACCATGCTAGATAAATGGTTGAGGCTTGATCCAAATTTTTTTTTTTTTTCTTGTTTTTGTTTTATTTATTTTTTATTGACATTGCATGATTTCATATCTTTATGTTGCATATCATACACCTTGTTTGTGTTTGTTTGTACTTATGTTGGTTTGGCATAGGATCTTAGATCCTAAAGGCTTGGCCACCACCTTTGATTGATGCCATCCTTTTTTGTTTGAATTGGTACGGTCGGTCCCCTCCTGAATCTCTACTTTATTGTGAGTTTGAAGCAAGTTCCTCCTCTCACACTCCATGATTTTGTAGGTTTATGCAGCTGAAAATGATTTTGTGAATCAAAATTTTATTGCAATAGAGTTTTCCTTTGAAGATTGTAGGTTGTAGGATCTAGAATCTTATGAAAGAAGATTGATTGAAGGAGACCATTTTTGTGATTGATCTTGGCTGTTTTAATTCACTTTTATATCAGTTTTGAAATGGATTTCATCAGCCCACATGGATGCAAAACATTTTTATTTCAATTTTCTTTTGTTATTATGTAATTTGAGGAGAGTTTAAATGAGAAACTTAAGACACTTATTGCATATTTTTATGTCATTTCAAGCATTTTCTAAGTAGCTTTGTTTATTATTGTGAGTTTTTGATTGAGGGTTTTAAATTTCCCTTACATCAACTAAAAATTGTTTCTTCTTATTAGACTAATTAAAATATTATTTTAACTATAAAATAGTTTAATATTTAATAATAACACTTGATGAATATTAAGTTGATTGAATCAATTATTGAAAATATTTTAAAATACTTTATTTTATTTTATATATATTATTCGTAATTAATTAAAGTAACTTTATTTTAACTATTAATGTTATATTATATTTTATATTTCAGTTTCTAAATATTATATAAATTTATTTATTCTTTAATTACATTGTGTGCTCTCAAATTTACTTGTAAGGTTACAAAGTGTTCCTTCATATGAAAGCTTACATTATTTTTTTATCATAATATTTTAAATAATGAATTATCTATAAGTTTATATTAGGTAACATAACATAAATAATTATTGTTGGGTTAAGTCATTTTGCTAAATTTATTATCTTTTATTAATATATGCAACGAAAAAAATATTGGATTAATATATATCAATGTAAAAAAGGAAAAAAATTGTAAAAATTGATATGATTTAAAGAAAATATAATCAATAAGTAATATCTAGCTTAGATAAATATGTGAATTTTTTTTAATAATTAAATTAAAAAATGAACAAACAATAATATGAATAATTAAAAATAATAAATTAATATGATAAATTCAATTTTGAATGTTTAAAAATTAATAAAAATAATTAATACATTCAATTAGTAATATTATGGTAGATGATAGAATATAAGCCATTGAATGAATATAGATGTTACTGATAATAAAAAAATGTTTCAAAAATTAGTAAATGGAACCACTTTTGTAATCATAGATAAATATTATGATAATAGATATAATCTCTTAGATTTGAGCTTAGACTCCACTTTTCAATCTTTCAAAAATTTAGAAATATAGATTTTAGCTCATCAAGTGATTCCTCAATCCAGATTTGTCTAAAAATAAGATTTTGGTCTCTCTTAATCTATAATTGATAGTGATAACTAATTCCCCTATGTCAACCATGTAAGGATATTTATTTAATTAAAATACTAAGGAGACTATTCAAAAAAAATACAAGATGGCCTAGACTTTTGTGCAGTGTAAGTTATCTAAACGATGTTCCTTGATAATATGATTAAATGACAATAAATAATTCTAAGAATGAGGCCCAACATGTAATAATTAGATCTAGTGATATGTATAATGAACTAGCACTACCTATTTAAATACAACACTCACCATAAAATAAACTCTTTCACACCTTGAGTTAACACACAATAGTCAGAAAAAGAGGCAAAGTTCACTCTAGCTTTGCATTTAATTTTTAAAATCTAATGGATCATTTTTATGAATTTATAGGTGATCTATATCACTCCTACAACTATTACCTAAAGAAGGGGTGAAAGGGGTAAATTTAATTTAAGATTAGTCCTTGGAAATAAGTAAATATAGGAATAGATCAAGTTTGGGTTCTATAGATATCTCAACTCAAATGCACCATTTTTATTTTTATTATTACATAAATGATAATTAAGTCAAAATGAGTTCAAAATAAATATCATAACTGTGAGGATGAAGTTGGAGGATTGAAGTGAAACATCAGGAACTATTCATGAGTGATCAATGTATAATGTTTAACAAAACAAAAAAACAAGTAATATATAAATACATATAAACATTATTAATGACCCATTTGTTGTGATGTCCAATATATAATGAGATAAGTAAAATATGAGTTAAAACTAAAAAAACATAATAATTATATCAACCAATGGTGTGGTTTTTGTATAGTGATTAAACTGTAGAAAAAATAATCCATCATTGTGAATGACTTGTCAGTTGTTGATGTGTGATGTTGAATGAAAAGTATTATTTTTGGGTGAGTGCTTACTTCCAGATATATTTTAATGTATTGTATTCCCTTCTCATGCTTTTGAATTATAGGAAGGATTTGAATTATTTCCTATACATGCTATCTTCTTCCTTATGTTTGATTGGATTGATTGTCTCATATTATTTGTTAAGAAATTGTGTTGTTTGTTGAGTGTTTTAGGAAAACCATTGTGATTGTGTTTAATAACTATGGAATATATCTATCAATCCAATGTGGAGGATCTTAGGATTTAATATTGGTTAGGTTGTACATAACTCACCCCATTTCATTTGCATGTTAGAACCATGTTGGTGCATCTTGGAGATCATGCAAGGATCTTATATTATTATACATTTTTTGTAGCCTTATTTATTGAAAATCTTGGTATTATGCCAAAATAATTTGGTGTGTGTGGGAAACCATTAAGCCTTGGCTCCATTAGAGTGGCAATGGATTTTGGGAAGGATTATCTTTTAACCAACAAAATATCCAATGGTATCCTGTGTTACTAATCTGGGGAAATATCTTACCAAGTTACCTTGTCTCAAAGCCCTTAAATTTCATAAGAAAGGAATTTAGACTACAAAGGATTTTTTACCAGACCCATGATGAGCATCATGTCAAGGGAAGTTTTCAAATCCAAGTTTGGCTTAACTTCTTCAAACCATAAAACCTTAGAAGGATCCATCAATTTCATTATGGTTAATATGATTCATTAAATTAGCATTCATTGCTCCAGAAAATGGTGGAAATATTGAAAGTGGGATCCCAATAACATTTTTAGGAATTACAAGCCTTAGTTTGGATACCATAAGATTTCAACCCATATCACGATGGTTAATAGTTTAAACCAAAGATGGCACTGCACTCACCTATTTTAGTTTGGCACTGCACATTCATCAATGTGTGGGTTGTGATTGTTGAACATAAGGTCACCCATTGCATGCTTGGTGTATTCTTTTCCAAGGCTTACTTGTGGGTTCTAGGATCACCCACCTTGTGGTTCATGCCCCTCATATCCCATTTTGTGGGAAAATAGATAATTTTAAGCACCTCTATTGGTTCTACGCCGAAGCTCAATAGTTGTGTAATTTGATTCATGATTTCTTTTGACTCTTTCGATAAAATACCCTTTTCCTAGAAAATGGTTCTTTTGGGGGATGGGCACCATATTCCTAAAAAGCATAAAAAAAGTTGACACATTTTAAGGGTGCAAATACCCTTCAACATTTTGAAAGATAGAAATTTTGTTATTTTTTCTCATAGCTAGCTTGATAAGCATTTTTCTCTATTTTCTAAAGCTACTATATCATATAATGTGTTACTATAGATTTAATTGCAAGCTAAAAAAAATACACTTGAAGTGGCTCTCCTTTAAGAACTCTTGGACCACCAAGGGAATACCCCTTACACTATTGCTTGTGTTCCATCTTCTCATGGCCACAATCGAGGTAGAAGTGGCTCTACATGAGACTCTCAAGTGGCTTTTCCCCGCTCCCCTACCTAGACTCAACATTATAACGATTGATGGTCTCACATGAGGTTGGCTTCCCCTCCTCCTCGAGCTACCTTGTAGTGGCCTTCAAGAGTAGCTTCTAGTTGTGGTGCCTCTAGAAAGAACTTTGGTAGAGCTCTCGGTATACCTCCTACCAACTCTTACAAGTGGCTCCCGCATTTGTATTTGGTGATATCTCCTAGTTGACAACAAAATAAATTCTAGGGTGTGGTATAGCCTGAACTAAGCATCTAATTTTTAAGATATGATTTCACAAGCCAGAGGTCACCAGTATGTATCTTTTGTTCCTCTAGAGTTGTCAAAACATTCTTGATGAGAAAATGCAAATTCAATTATTTGAAAACATCTAGGCTTTGAGTGCATGAATTAAAAAATATCCTTCAATCTTCCTCTAATTCACTTTAGACCTACAACTTCCATACATGAAAATAGGGGGAGGGTTTTTCCATATAGGGTCTTTCCTAAGTCAAACCCCATTTTTCTATTCCTACCTCCACAAAGGAAAAATTGATGATAAAAGAGAGCTTATCCTTGGATGCATAGAGACTAATGATAAAAAAGAAATGAATTTGTTGAAAGAATGAAGAAGGTTGTCATTGATGTCGACACTATATGATGGATGTCAAAAGAGTATAAAGGATGATTGTAGAAGAGTTATTTTACAAAAGGGTTTGATCCACACACCAAAATAGTTAAGTACTTTTGCTAAGTGTCTACAATGACAGATTCAACACACAGATCCCTCCAGTAATTTCGTCAGAAGTTTATCACCCATACAAATTTACTTCTATGATTCTAATATGTTGTTCATGGATATTAGTAGCATCTTAATTCTAAATTTTGTTTGATTTAGGGTATGTGCAAATTAATGATGGGCCAAAAAGTGATGATATGTAAGTGATATGATGGGCCACATTGCTGGATATGTGCAGGATCATCATGGAAAAACTAGGCCCTTAAGGGTAATAAAATTTAGAAAAATCAGAGTTAGACAACTTGACGTAAAAATTTGAATATGTTATCCATATTATTTCAAAAATATGTAAGAATAGAATCTATAGCAAATTGAATGTAGTTTCTAAACAACTAGATTTATTTAAAAAATAAAAAAATCCTTTTTGTGAAAATTTGAAATTTCAATGTAGCAGTACTTAAATTTCAGGGAAAAAATAAGAAGTAGGTGTCTGTCTAACCACCCAAACCATAAAAAATTGATAATATTTTTTTATAATATGTTAGATATAAGTAGAGGATTCATTTCCCGATGTGAAGCATATTTTTTTATAATTTTTTTCCAAGTAAATAATTAATTATTATTTTTTTATTACAACTTTTAAAAAATATAAAAAATCATATGTCTGGCCACCTTAACTTGGTTAAAACTTCATGAAATTCAATTATTTTTTGTTTAATCCTATAGTATGCGAAGAATGTTTCAAATTCAAAAAATGTGATACTATTTGAAAGCTATAGATGTTTTTCAATCAGCCTATCAATCAAGACATTAGTCGTAATTCAAATAGAAAATCTATAATAATTATTTATTAAATTCAAAGTAAAGCATAATTTATATTGGTGGAAAGCTAAGAATCTCCTTTAAAAACCCTCTTCGTTTCTTCAATTTTGGGTAAAAAAAATTCGTTAGCCACATGGGTCATCATATCACTTACATATCGCCACTTTTTGGCCCATCATCATCCTACACATACCCAACTGATGACTTTTATTTTACCCAAAATTGATGAAACAAAAAGGGTTTTTAAAGAAAATTCTCATCTTTCCACCAATATAAATTTTATTTTACTTTGAATTGAATAAATTATTATTATTCATTTTCTATTTGAATTACGACTAAAATCTTGATTGATAGGCTAATTGAAAAATATCTATAGCTTTCAAACAATATCACATATTTTGAATCTGAAACATGTGACACATTCTATGGTTTGCATACTATAGGATTTTTTTTTTAAATGAATTTCATGAAGTTTTGACCAAGTTAAGGTGGTTAGAGATACAAGTTTTTTATATTTTTTAAAAGTTGTAATAAAAAATTCATAATTAATTATTTACTTGGAAAAAAATTACAAAAAAAAATGCATCACATTAGGACATGAGTCCTCTACTTATATCTAAAATCTTATAAAAAAAATATAATCATTTTATTGTGGTTAGGGTGGTCAGACAAACAGGTCTACTTATTTTTTTCCTGAAATTTAAGTACTACTGCATTGAAATTTCAAATTTTCACCAAATATATATATTTTCTTAAATAAACCAGTAGTTTGGAAACTACATTTAATTTGCTACATATCCAATTCTTATATTTTTGAAATAATATAGATAACTTATTCAAATTTTTATGTCAAGTTGCCTAACTCTGATTTTCTAAATTTTCATCGCCACTTAAGGGCCTATTTTTTCCATGATGATCCTGCACATACCCTTTGTATAAGTGGTTTGAAAGTTGCAAGTAAGACAGAATCGACATACATTTAGATCATATGTCTGGGAAAACTAATGTATCTAAAGAGTTATAGATATTTAATATGTGATGTGAATGGAAGAGGGAGCTATTATAGGTCCATGCCAACCTATATTGCATGTGTTTGGGAATGAAGGAATTTTGATTTGAATTGGGTGTTGACAAGGCACGTTTTATATGTTATGGGGCTAGATATAATTAGGCCAACCTAATTGATGGTTGTGATGGATTTTGATATATACAATGTTGTTTTGAGTTTATAGACATCGAATTTGAATGTGTACATGATTCGAATGCAAGCAGTGATGCAAAAATTTGTAGAATTGTGCGAATGAATTGTGAATATTTAGAAGAGGTGTGTGAATATAGAGTAGAGTAGAGATTTGTAATCTGAGCTGGATGAAGTGTATTAAGTTATTATTTTGAGCTTCAAAGGAACTAAATATAGCATATATTAGTTGCACTTTGTATCAATTCAAATATTTTTTGTAAAGCCACTTTTCTCTATCATTCTTTTCATTGTGAATAGTTAGTTCACTTGGATAGTGAGTCCACCTAGAATTCAGCCTTTCTATAATATCTTATAATCGATTATAATATATTGTGAGTTAATCCTCACCATTTTTTTTCACATTTTTCATTTTCCATGTAAAATTCTAGGTGTTCATGTGTTATATGGGTTATGGATGCTTCATGATTTCATTCCTTATAACTATTAATTAGGCTTTAGTAATTGGATAGTTAATAACTGTATGGTTTAATATAATACTAGTTCACCCCACCCTCTTAGTATTCCTTCTATTTTTTTCTTCGTAAGTGATTCCTTCTATTCTCAAATTTTCTCTTGATGAACTTGACAAAATTGATGAAAAAAAATATCTAAATGAAAATATTAAAGAAGCAAATGATTGCATCAAAAATTGAGAGAAAATAAAGAATTTCAGAGAAACACATAAGGATGTCAATGAAAATTTAAAACAAGCAAATGAGAACATCACCAGACTAAAAGTGCAAATGGAAGAAAAGAAAAGAATCGAGGAATGTCTGAATGCAATGGTAGAAAGAAAAAATAACGAATGCACAAGGCTTGAACACAAAGTGGTAAATCTAAGATTAGATCTAGAGAAAGCAAGAATTCATGAAAACAAATTCAAGACAAGTTCTACAATGCTTGATGAGTTAATTATAGATTAGAAAGAATCTACAGAAAAAGGTGTTTTGGGAATTGAAAAAGGGAAGCCTCAAAAGAAAATCAAACACCTAATGCAAAGAATACCAATGAACCAGGGAAGTATGAAGATAAGAAGAACAATGGAAAGCTCTAAAATCAAAGAAACAATGCTAGAAGAACCCCTATCAAACAACTAAATTCTTAAAGGTACCAATCTTACAATGGTATTTCTTCTTCTTGCAATAAATTTGGACATAGAGCAATGGAATGTAGAAGAAAAATGAATCAAAATGTTCCATCTTTTATTGGTCAATGCTCTACATGCAAGAAGTTTGGACATAGAGAAAATGAATGTAGAAGTCAAATAATGAATGCTTATAACAATGGTAGAATGAGTCAATATTTTAATGGTTATTGTTATACATGTTAAATAGATTCGGGAACAAAGCTAATTAATGTAGATTCATAATGAATGAAAGGAATAATGTTTTGAAAAATGTCATATCCATAAACTGCAATAGACCTAGACATAATGCTAGATTTTTTGGGAGTAGAAATAAAAGGAATGATAATCGAATAAAGAGAAATGAACCAGTTAAAAATATTGATCCAATTGAAGTAAAGAAGGAAATGGAAAAGATCTAGAGAAAGAAAGTGGATCTATAGAATAAGAAGAATCAAAGACTACAAATGAATCTATACCACCCTTCGATATAATTAATCTCTTCGAGAATTCAACCGAGGCACTGGCATAGGGGGAGTAATAATAGATAATCAAATAACCCCATAGCGATATGGGTGCCATTAATTGGCACAAAGATATGAGATGAAGATGGATAGTTTGGATATTTTGGAGAAGACTCTCAAAGAAAATATGTAATTTCAAAGATTTGCAGAGTGATTTTGGGGTTTATTGTTGCATAGAGAAGGGTTTTTACCAGCTTTATTTTTTGGCATATTGAATATGAATTAGGACAAAATCAAAGGGTTATATGTACCTAGTTTTTGTCAATTCCATCACTTTTATGTATTTGGAGCGAGTAGAGAATTTTGAAGTGAATTTAAGAGATCAAAGGCAATTGGTGAAGCAGAGCATCCAAATGCTAGTTCTAGTTGAGCAAGAAAAAGGTATCTACCATTGTCCAAAGCTAATATAGAGTTTATTTTTTGAAGAATTTTAATTCAATAGAAATTACTACAGTTACAATAGTGAATTTGAGTGACAAACCTCAAACAAAATTCAAGAAATACCCCATGAAAATAAAGTAAATGGTTATGTTGACATATTGTTTAAAATCCTTAAGGACCCTACACAAGAAAGAAATGGAACATATGAGGAAAAATCCATGGAAGTGCATATGGAGTTGAAGAAGATTGAAATAAAGAAGAAGGTTACAAGGATGGTGGATGACCATCTCAAGGACAAGGGATTCACAAAAGAAGAAATACGGGTGTTAAGAGAAAGACCAGAGGGAGAAGCTAGCATAGCAAGTGGGTCCATCGAACCTAGAAGATCTAGAAGAACAACTTCCACCATTCCTCCTATTATTCAACAAATCTTTGGATTAGTTTCTACCAATAGAAGAACTAAGAGAATGGAAACTAGTGCTCTGCCAATAGAATTTCCTCAGATGAAGAAGATATTGAGAAGGAAAAGCAAGCCTTCAAGATAAATATGCATAAGCAGATGAAGGAAAATAAGAAAAAGAAATCAAACATTGTTGAGCTAGAGAAGAAAAAGAAGAAAATGGAAACTCCAAATAGACTTCGTAGTCCAATGAAGTTGGATTCACTATTCAAAGCTATTTTGAATAATGAGATGTTGGGAGAAATAATAGCCTTGTACAAAAATGAAAATGAGATGGACATAGCCACCATAATAGAGGCAGTCATAAAATACATTGTGATTATTGGAGTAGACATGGATAACATCAAGAAGAAGATTCTAGATAAGCTGTCGAAAATCTTAATGGAGAAGAGAAAAGAGGCTATAGAAAAGGAAGAAAAGCTTAAATCAGATGCAAATGAACTAATGCAAGGAAATGTTGAAGATGAAAATGTTGTTGAAGAAGTTGTGGTCGGAGAGGAAACCATAAAGAATGACACTCCTATTCCTCTGGTGAGACAAGTGACTACAAATCAATGAAACATGAAGACATTTGTTCCTCTAGTAGATACATACAAGAACATAGGTGAATGTGTAGAAGATAAGAGTGAAGAGGGTAAGCAAGGAAAGAAGGATAAGGATGATGGATATGAAGAGAAAGATGAAGAAAATGTTAAAGATAAGACATCTAGTGAAGAAGAAGAAAAGGCAGAGGAAGAAGAAGATCCTGATATCAAAAATTATGAAGAAGCAAAGAAGTTTGAGGATTTACCTAAGCCCTCTGGTGAATCCTCCTTTGATAATCCTTTGAAAGGTCTATTGTCTAAACAGTTAAGGTTCCAACCAATTTTCTCTTCTCAATTGTTTTAGTTTCCCATGTAGAAAGGTAGTGTTAATTTAAATAAGATATCTCTTATACATAATTTGCAGCTAGGTGATATTTTTTATGCATTAGCAAGAAAATAAATAATTAAAACATATCAAAAGAGTAGTGAATTAATGGATGATGTTGTAAAGGCATTATAGGAAATCAAACCAGGAAAAAATGTTGATACATCTTTGTCTATTGTGGATAATTTCAAATTATTGATTGATTCCTTTAAGGAATATACCTCTAGATTGAAAGGAAAAGTGGAAACAGAGGTTGACACAAGGCTTACATAGAAGAAGTTGATTGAGAGCATAAAGAAATATGAATCTGCACATACAAAAGTTGACTAATTTTTGAAGCAAGTAAAAACATGTGAGGAAGGAGAAAAAACATTATTTTTGTATTACATGAAGTGGCTAGATGTCACACAAGGAATAAAAAATGAAATGGACTCAATTGATTCCTAAATAGCTAATGCATCAAGTGCCTATGATCCAGTATTGGACAACGATGAGCAGACGTGGACTACTATAGTGGAATTTCATGGTAGATTCTTCACTTTGTAGAGCTAGAAGGAAGAGATAATCAAGAAGCTTGGGAAGCTAAGGGACTTGGTAAGAAAAAGTACATACCTATCTTAAGTTCCCTTGCTAGTATTGACAAATTCTCAAAGTTAAATCTTACCCTCAGTACTATGGCAGAAGGAGAGGAAATATTGATGGAGCTTGAGTCTCTACATAAGATGCAAGAAACAATAAAGAAGAACTAGGAAAAAATCCAAAAATCCAAAAATCCAAAAACATCAAAAAATCAAAAATCCAAAAACATCAGAAAATCCAAAAACTTCAGAAAACATCAAAAACCAAAAAACATGAGAAAATCAAAAATCCAAAAACATCCAATCATATCAAAATCCAAAAAATGTCAAAAATCTGAAAAATAAAAAATAGAGTCATCCAACTAAACTACGTTGTCTCTGAGCTTGAATGTAGGAAACGTTGATCTTTGATCATCCCCCGAGACACATTTTAGGTCAGTCCTTTAGGCGTCTATCGCAATATAATGGCAATCTATTTTCCCATCTATCTCATCAGTAATCAAGTATGTTGTTAGTCGAACTACGTGGTCTTTGCGTGTATAATGTAGGCAAGGCTAATCTATTGATCAACTCCCGAGACCCCTAAGATAGGTCTTTAGGTTACTTTTTTTGTCAAAATCTCAAAAATCCAAAAAATTGAGAAAACTTGAAAATCAAAATAGCCTCAAAACATTTCAAAAAATCCAAAAACATCCAAATATTAAAAAAAAACCAAAAATGGTGCACCCATCTCATCTCGCCCTCTCCCAAAATAGTCATCAGTCATAATAAATCATCGTCATATTTTGGTAAGTCAGTCTGAACCAACTCTAGTAGGTTTAAATAAAAAAGCTCAATCGTCAAAGTCTCAAGTCTAGCTCAATAAGTCAACAAGTTGGTCAACACAAAATATCAATAGCTTATCATCCAGTCAATCTCATCATCACCCAATCACAACATGTCCTAGGATGCATCCTTCCTACAATGGACATCAGCATCAGGCATCACCATAGTTTAGTTTTGGCTAGCGGTACGAAGAACACTAGCTTGTTTATTTACTTTATCTTGGTCTTTTTCACTTATCTTATTTTGCAATCATTCCAAGGACCTCTCGATGATGCGTAATCAAAATTTTTGAACACAAAGGAATGGGGAAACAATCATTATCTTTTTATCTACTATGCTTGTTGGATATTCTTGTAATATAACTTTCTCATGTGTGCTTTGTTTGGATTGTAGGGAAGGTGTTTTAAGTGTCTTGTTGACCACATAAGAAGGATTTATTTTCTCTATTTTGGTCTAAGATGTTTAGAATACTTGAATTGCACTCTGAATAAGGTTTCGCATGTTAGGTGTGAACAAGAGTACTCCTATTTGATTGTTGAGTTAAATTCCATCACACTAGGTGCAATGCCATCCTAGTTCATTATACCTTGATGCATCGTACCTATGTTTGTTATCAAACATAAGGAAAGTTATGCTCTTTGTCTCTCTCTCCCATCCTTGGATAAGCAATACATCATCATCATTCATCATCATATCTAAAAAAGTTTCAACGGCTAATAGACTTGTAGGAATTTTGCATCTTCTTTGATTCAAGGGTTGATCCCTCTTATTTTTCTATCCTCTTTCACACTAACATAGTATCATTTCATCAATATATCCATCTTGCATCTGCACTCTTATCCTGCATAATTACGCCATATCATCATAGGACAACATCGTGCATCTCATCCATCTCACATGGATTGCATAATCATTTAAGTTGTTTAGGATAATATAGATTTTTTATTGCAAGCATCTTAAAAACACCTCATTTGCATCATCATTATCATATAGATATGCTAGTATAACCACCCATACATCCATTTTGAACCTCTTTGTCATGAGATCGACCCTCAAATTGAACTTCTTGATCAGTCTCTTGAGGGGTCAATGTTCCAATGTACTTCTTTCCAAAGGGGCATCCAAAAAAATAAAATTAAAAATTAATTTCGATCATGGCGACATCATTCTTTGAATCAATGCAACAAGTACATTAATTCAAAGAGGAGAAAAATGTAGACATGCAAATTTGACATCATGCGTTCCTCAAATTTAATTAAATCATATTCACCCATCAATTAAATAAATCAAGTTTATTTGATTAATCTCCCAAGTTTATCTCAATAATTAAATAAATCAAATTATTTAACTATCTCCTAAAGTTCCTCCATTTAATTAAATAAATCCAAATGTTTAATTAAATCTCTAAATTTTCTTTATCTTCTCATTCAATTTAAAATAAATCCAAAAATTTAAGTTGAATGTCACAATCACCTAACATCGGCTTAATTAATCAAATCCATGATTAAACTAAGTCTCATCCATGTCACATCCTCTAGATAATCCCACTTGCACAATAAACCATTTATTTTGATTTATTAAATCTCTATTTTCCTCACATGGAATATTCCCTCAATAACTCCATTTCTTTGACTTTTTTTTCCAAACAAATTCTCCCCCAAACTCTCAACCATATGTATTTAATGCTAATTTTAAAAATTCAAACTCACATAATAAGCATTTACTTCAACAAAGACCAAAATGTGCTCACCCTTCATCCTCTCACATCTTGACAAGTGGCATGAAACTACTCATTGGGGATTAGTCCCACATTCCTCCACTTTTCCCCTTCTTCTCTCAATCTCATTTATAAATTAAAGGTTTTTCTTCTCATTTTTCATCTACAATTTGAGCATTCTTACTATAGGCATTTGAGTTCATCTTCCATCTCTTTATCTATCATCATCTTAAGGCTTAGCAAGGATTGGGAAAGGATCCTTTACATATCCAGTGTGCACCAATCCAATACGGAATAGGTATCCACTATGCTTTTTATGCTTTTTATTAGTTTGTTAGTTGGTTTATCAAGCATGTTGGAGTATTTCATAGAGATGTTGATTATTTTCTTTATTTTAAATTACTAACCATACTAAGAGTGTGTGTGTTGAAGGTTTTTAACAATTTGCCAATTTCACCATCTATTATTTAATTGATGGGTGAATATGATTTAATTAATTATGAGGAATGCATGATGTGAATTTTGCATGTCTACAATTTGTAAGGAAAAAATAAATTTCCTTTTAAGAGATCAAATTTTAATTTTAATATCATAATTTCATGGATGATGGAATACAATATAAAATATCATCAACAATAGTTTGGCATATGATTCATGAAGTGATATATAAAATAAAATATCATGAATTGCAATGATACACAATTTATTTGAATACAATATAAAATATCATCAACTACAGTTTGGAATATGATTCATGTAGTGAAATATAAAATAAGATATCATGAAGTGCAATGATTCATAATTTTAATGTTCATTAAATACAATATAAAATATCATCAACTATAGTTTGGAGTTTGGAACAATGGAAACATATTCATGAAGTGCAGTAAAAATACCTAAAACCTGCTAATTTTCTTTCATTTCCCAAATGGAGTTAGCATCCTCAAACTGATGCTCATCTTGAGATAAAGTAAAACAATCATCTTGATTTTGAGTCTTCACTTCACTTTCTTCATCCTGTGACTCAAATTCAACATTCATTGTGTGATTTGTGTCAATTTGAGTATCATTGTCATTTTTCCTAGTGCCATTGCCACTACCAGTGCCACACTTACTAGCGCTTGGAATTGGAGTGCCTCTGTTGCATAACTCAGTCCCTCTTCTTTCACATGTGGAACTCCACATTGTCAGTGCCCTTTGAAAAGGATTTTTTTTGACATTATACATAGTTCCTTTCATCCTCAAGCAATTTTCTAAATTCTTGTCCAGTTTGTTTCTTAACTTTGATCTCAAAAACCCGAATGTACTAAAAACTCTCTCATCCTCCACCAACCCCAATATCATTGTTTGACATAAATCAACAAGTTTTAAATATTATGTTACCAAACCATGACATATTTCACTCTGGCCTAAGTTTGTCCAAACCTTTTTTATTGATCCCGGTTCAAAGGCCTTCTCCTTTCCCATGGATTTATACTAGTCCCTTATAGTTGTTGCGAAATTCCTACATTGTTTTCTAAGCTTATTTTCATTTAAAATTCCTTCTATTGTTTGCTCATTGTATGTTACCTTTTTTGAAAACTGTTCGATCAAGATTTTTGCTTCATCATGAAAATATTTTAGGTTGTCTCGATTTACCCAAAATTAAGGATACACAATACCCATGGCTTCAAGTATTTCATGTTGAGGGAATCTTTCACGAATCTCTAAGGAAAGAGATTTTGCAATTTCCTTCAAATTATCACTAACAAATTTAACAATGCCTTTAAAAAATTCCTTGTTAACAACTACTTCTCTACTAGAGCGCTTGACTATCTTACAATGGTACATTGGTATCTCATATCCACGTACACAAATACATAAGTGCCCTCCTACATTAAACTATAAATAATTATCAGGATTATTCAAATCAGTAATTTTCTTGCACATGAAATAATTTACACCTTCTTGTGTTAGATCTAGATATAGATGATTGAGAGCCAAGCATGTAAGTTTACGTAGATTGGAATATTCATAAATATACATAGTTCTATTTTGGGCTTTCTTCATAAGATTGTTCATCTCATCTAGCATGGGGAGAAGACTAGCTGAAGTCAAGAGTGTCTCTATATCACTTAACCTATGTAAGAGGTTAGGATCTTTGTCTATTGTGTTGTGATGCTTGTACACCACTCCAATCAAGGATTGATATTCTAAAAGAACTTGCTGTGATGCTCCATGCAGGGAGATCCATCTGGTATCAACATCCTTGAGAAGATTGTTTCCTAGTGTTATCCCCTTAGAAAAATGTTGAAATTCAATGAAACATTTGGGACTTCGATAGAAGTATGCGTAGATCTTGCAAACTAAATATTCAATTTTTGATACTGTAGGAAACATGCTTATAATTTTGAATGCTAAATTCATTATGTGGGCCATGCAATGAATGCAAAGCATGTATGGTGCACAAGTAGTTTTTAACTTTGTGCAAACATCACTCCTTTGACCTTGCATCACTACAACTCCATCAAATCCTACACACCAACTTTTTGGCAATTGTCAACTCATCCATACCTGCAATTTCATTCAAAAGTTTCTTGCCTAGTTCAAATAAATTTTGTGATGTTGAACTATCCTTCATTTTATGAATACAAACAAGATGAGCTTGGTGAACATGTTGTTCTACAGTATACGAATGCATACAGACCCAAGAAGTATTGTCTATCACAGTAACTTCATCTAAAGATAATGCAATGAAATTTGACTCTTTTACTTTCTCCTTTAAATCTTCCTTTTCCACTGCAGCAAGATAGTTTGCCCATTTCTTTCCAGTGTTTATTGCCCAATGTGAGAAGGGAAAGTGGGGAACACTCAAATAAGATAATAAATCAAAATATTTTGGGTAGTCTGTCATAGGACGCCCTCTGGACAAAATATGAAAAACAACTCATCTGAATATTTTTTGATAGATTTTTTGTTGCCATGGCTTTTCCAAAATGAGCCTCAAGTGTACCTTGATGTTTATCAATCTTCAAAATTCTATGGCTATGCTCTTCATAATCCATAGCATAATTAACATGTAGACATTCTTCATTCTATTTCCATCCTACGACTAATTGTTCCTTTACGTCTATGATTTGTTTTTCTTAAAATTTACCAATATGTATTTCTATAGTGTCAAGCTTTAGCTGCAACGTCTTGTCTCTTCCACATTTCCAACTACAAATTGTACATTTGACCTTTGTTGCCCTTTCAATATCATTTTCATTTGCTACCCCCACTAGTACAATGAATGGGTACTTCGACAACCAACCAAGTTGAAAATTCCTTGTCACTTCCCACTCGCCCCCAATTTTGATTTGCCTTTTCTTTTCTTTCTACCAACATCATCCTCATCCATGTCAATTATCTCATTCTGGCTAACTAGGGTATCCCTTGGAGCATCTTTTGTGGTATTGCTATACTCATTTGTTACATTTTGATTTAACTCAATGACAATCTCACCTTGACCTTCTTGTGGCGGTGAGGTATTATGAATGTCTTATTCAATAATATTTAGTGGAAGAGTTGATGATGTAGCTCCACCTTGATCTAATGGATCAGAAGCTTTGCCAATTCCAAAGTAATACTGTATGGTAACTCCACGTTTTGGGAATTTTGATGGCCTCCCAGTCTCTTCATTACCTTAAGGAGTCTTACCCTTACTGCTTGACATATTGATCTCTCACTTTGAATAAAAGGTGGAAAAAAATGTCTTCTTGTTTAAGAAGGACAAACCAACAAAGAATATAGATCCCATTCCCTACTCAAAATAATCTTTAAGAATGAAGCAAGAATGGAAAACATAGAAAAAAATCTTATTATTATAACTAATAACTAATAATAGTATGAAGAAATGATCACTCACCTTTAAGTCTACATTTTAGGCTTTCGTCGACTTTTGAATTGAGAAGTAGAACCTCAAAACTGAACAAAATGTGTAAGAATAAATAACAGTCAATTGTATTTATATCAATCCATATTTGGCGAATTCCACATGATTTTTAAATGGTATGTTAAAAATTTTGCGAATCCTGCATGCTTATACAACAATACTTTGTAATTTTCAAGGTGAAATGTGTCCTCAAATGTAATTATTTTTTAATGTTATTGGCTAAATACGTCCTCATAAGCAACTATTTATAAATTTTAATTGGTGAAATGGGTCTTAACAAGCAACTATTTGTAAATTTTAATTGGTGAAATGGGTCCTCATATAATGTTGTTTTAAAAGTATTGGCGAATATGTAGGTGTTTTATGACATGCTCTCGGGATTCCAGGCGAAAATATTAATCGGTCCATTGGAAAAACATAGTTTGTTATGGCGAATTTATTACCTAAACATGCCTCGTAAAAAAAACTGTTGGCGAATGGACATGCATTGGACTGATAGTTTGTGAAATCTGGGTGATTTGGACACCTATTGGGTACGATAAATTCACCAGTTTCAACTTGCCTGATTCTTAGAATTCGCCAATTGGCGAATATTCGCCACTAAATTTTTCCCTGTTTAAAAATATGGGAGATTTTGTAAACTTCAAAAATATCTAGGAGGCCTAGAAAATCCTCCAACATATTGTTCAACTTTTAATTCAATGTCCCTGATTTGATTATTGCATTAATGATTATGAGGGAATCACCATAAATTTCTAAATTTTTATGTCTTTTATACTTTCTTCCTTCAATCCATACCACAATGTTTTTACTTATACAATGTTGTTTGTCCCATGTGGTAGGCAAATATTTAATTCCTCTATTGATACTCCTTTGTCATTTCCAAATATGCATGTAACTCTAGATGGTCTTGAGTTTCCTCTGGAAGCCCTATCCATATTCAACTTCACCCAACCTTCTTCCTATGGCCAAAGTATTATTTGAAATGGAATGTAGCTTACAAACACTTTTGTAATTGGAATTCATTAAACAACCTCCTAGGCAAGAAATAAGAGATGTTCAACCCAAGAATAAAAATGCATCCCTTTTTGTGTATCATATATTTCTTGGCCATACTATTGATGAATGATATAATTTAAAGAACATATTAGATAACCTCGATCCTTGTAAATTGGAATTTGATAAGGTGATAGATTAAATAGCTATGTATTTGCTCCTTGCTATGTGGTAGTTGTAGTATCATCAAATACTCATTACCATGTGTGGGGGAAAAAGATTTTTTTTGTAATCATATCATATCATATCACTAAGGAACAATGAAATACAATCTATATAGGCTAATATTTTTTCCTAAACTTGGGGGCCAATGGTAGTCAACCTCTTATAAGATGTATTCTTTTATAGGGGATCATTTATATAATCCATTATCTCCTTAAAATATTAGTGTAGTAATTGCACTATCATTTTAAGTGGGGGCCATATTACCCCTATATTACAATTATTGAGTTTTGAATGGCCCCCTTTTAGTGGTGATATTATACATCCCATAGAGTGTGGTCTTGTTTCTTGCATTTTTTCTTCTTTAGTAGTGATAAATTGCATGGATGTTAACTAAAGTGTGGGCTTCTCAATATATGTTAGTTGTAATCTTTATGGTGGTATTAGGCTTGATATCCCTTAAAAGAGTGACTTTTCTTGATATTTTATGTCCGCTTCATAGTAGTATTATTCTTGGTACTCCTTGAGGTGTGACCTTTCATTCAATGATTTGTCCTCTTTTAGTGTTGGTGTCACGTGTGATATTCCCTAATATGTTATCTCCCATGTATTAAGTGGTGTTATTTAATATATGGTGGTATATTTAATTGCATACACCCTTTGTGATGGGGTTATTTATGACACCTCCTCAGGTGTGGCCTTTTGATTTTCATCCCTTGTGATATTAAACTTTGTACACCCCCTGAGATGATTTTTATTTGTCTCTTGTGATGTTAAACTTTGTGCACCCCCTAAGGTGATTTTTGTCCCCTATGAAATTAAGTGCTTCCCCATGACCTTAATTTATGTGCTCCTTGAGGTTTGATTTGTAGAAAAGTCCATGGATTCAACATAACACAAATTTTTGGTTCATAAACATGAGCACCTTTTAACATGGCCACCTAGTATAACATAGTTTGCTTACCAATGGAGCAGTTCGTTTAATGAGATACCTAGAATAATGTAGCTTGATATCTTGGTGGAACCCATCATATTGCATGGACACCTAGCATAACACAAGTTGCTATCTAGTGAATTCATGTAACTCATCAATGGCTTAGCATAATGGACTTTGCTAGACCTTAGTGGACAAGATCCACCCATTCCAACATCTGTTAAGAAAAGGCATTCCCTTCAACTAGACATAAAAGTGTCAAGAAGCATTTGATCAAATCAAAAATTATCTACTAACTCCACCAGTTCTTATGCCTCCAATCGATGGAAAATATTTGATATTATATGTGACAACAACAACATCAACATTGGGGGCATTATTAGCACAAAATGATAATGATAGCAAAGGATAGGCTATATATTACATTAGTCACACCCTAGTTGGATATGAGTTGAACTATAGTCCTATTGAGCAAGAATTTCCAACAGTGGTATTTACAGAATAGAAACCGAGAGATTACATGTTGAATCATAAGACAAAACTAATTGCCAAAATTGATCCTCTGAAATATCTCCTCAACAAAGAAGCACTGATAAGAAGACTAGATAAATGGGTTATGATGCTGAGTGAATATGGCATTGAGTATATAAATAGAAAAGAAATAAGGGACAAGTGATAGCAGACCAACTTGTAGATGCACCCATAAAAGTAGATCATCCTTGGATATCTGATTTCCCAGACGAATCAATCTTTTTCATAGACACACCAACTACATGAAAGTTATATTTTGATGGATCTCACACAAGTCATGGTTCAGGAGTTGGAATTTTGTTCATCACGCCTCAAGGATATTTCATTCCCAAGTCATTCAAAATATCATTCTCTTGCACTTATAACATAGCAGAATATGAGGCATTGTTTACAAGACTCCTAATAGAAATAAAATATAAAATCAAGGATCTTCAAGTCTATGGTGATTCTCAGTTAGTGATAAAGCAAGTCAATAATGATTATGATACTAAGGATGAGAAATTACTACCCTACAAGTGCATGGTGGATAGCTTCAAACTATACTTTGATAATATTTCTTTTGAATAGATCTCGAGAATCCAGAACAAAGCAGTTGACGCAATGGCTACCATTGAATCTCTCTCGAACATTCCTAATAACGTATCACAATACGAGTTCTCAATAGAACAATTGTTGATCCCTACATTCGATGTCCCTAAAACTAAATGTGTGTGAACTTGTTGATCTTGACTCACCTTGGTACAAAGACATTTATGCTTATTTGCATGACCAAATTATACCTCCTAAATTGTCCCTTAACCAATGTAATTTTTTTGACAAACATCTAAATATTCCATCATTAGAGACACCCTTTATCGTCATAGCCTAGATAGTACCCTCCTTCGATGTATCGACTCAAATGAAGCATAAACAACCTTACAAGAGGTACATCATGATATATGTGGAGCTCAATATGTTAATCCTACCTTATCTAAAAATCTCATGAGAATGGGATACTACCAACCTACAATGGAACGTTATGCCTTTCTCTTTGTGAAGAAATGTCACAATGTAAGATTCATGGAGATCTTATACATGCACCAACTTAGAAATTGCAGCTGCTTACTTCTCCATGGACATTTTCTCAATGGGGACTTGACCTCATAGGAAAAATCCATCCCACCTCTTCCAATGGACATAAGTTTATCCTTGTCACTACTGAGTACTTTATAAAATGGATTGAAGTCATCATAGTAAGCTACATTACTAGTAAGCAAATAGCCAAATTCATCTTTAATTACATCATTTTTTGTTATGGTATCCAGCAATCCATCATTATAGATAATGGTCTCGCTTTCAAAAATCAGGATGTCCATGAGCTTTGTGACAAATTCCATATTCAACGTCACTTTTCTACTCTATATTACCCCCAAGTTAATGGTCAAGTTGAGGAATCTAAGAAGACTATCCTAAAAATCTTAAAGAAGACTATTAATGACACTAGACTTTACTGGCACTTACAACTGAATTCTACTTTATGGGCTTATCACACCAGTATTTGTGCCCCTATAGGATCCACACCCTATTCCCTTATCTATGGATCTGAAGCAAGACTTCCTATAGAGGTTGAGTTACCATCCCTACGAGTCTCTATGCAAGACCTAATTGATCAAGAAGAATATCGTATATCCCATCTACAAGAGCTAGAGTTAGTAGATGAAAAGAGATAGAACACTTTGACATATTTGGAAGCATATGAGAATTGCCTCTGACATAGTTACAATAAGAATGTTCATCCTATAATTTTTGACGTTTGTGATTTATTCCTAAAAGAAAATCCAAAGAATCAAGGATAAAAAGGAAAACCTTGGAAGTTTCAACCTAACTGATTGGGCCCATATATTGTTACAATAGTGTATGAATCAAGTGCTTATCAACTTTCTGCTTCTAGAGGAGAACCGTCACCTAAACCCATCAACAACATACATCTTCACAAGTATTACACTTGATTCTTAGAGTATCCTTTAAAATGTTGAAAATACAAAAAAAAAACTAGTCACCCTCATCAAAACCTAGCAAACAGGCTTCTTGGTGAGAACAAAAAAATAAAAAATAAATAAAAATAATAATTAAAAAAATTTTAAAAATAGTAAAGAGAAATAATTCATCCAAAAGTTAAAACCACTTTGGTGGCGCTTTTAATAAGTACCATGGAGAAAACCTGGCAAATAGTCACCATGCATACTCATTCTATGCTCCTTCGTCTACTGTCACTTTGGCTGGTCCTTCGTCTATCCACACTCATCCCTCATCCTTTATAAAGCTTCATCATTCTACCATGACATTTTCTAGGATCTAGGCATTTATGGAGGTAAATCTTGCTAAAATATATGAGGGATATTAATGTAGCAATTGAGAGTTCATGTGCAAAGATTTTTGTAACCTAATTAAAGATCTACAATTGTATTGTGAGCTATCATCTCCAGAAATTTGGTAGTAATTACTTTTGGGTTCAGGTGGCATTTCTCTCTCCTTTTGACTATAAATTTGAGGCGGCTTCAGAAGTGAAGGGTTCCTGAAGTTTTCCCTTTTGGAAAGAATTTCTTTAGTTTTTCATAGTTATAGGAAATATTTTCATTAAAGTTTGCAAAAGAGTGCTTCACTTTCGCATGTTATATCTATTTTAATTCAAACTATTGCCAGATTAGAATCCGACCTCTATTTTAAAGTTCATTTAATATTTGAAATATGAACTATTTGGGAGAAATATTTGAAACTGTGCATGATATGGCCTTTGTCAATGTTTCCTTTTTTATATCTTCATTCATAATAGAACAATATTTCTAGCTCAATTCGAATAGTTTTATTATTTGATTTCCATGTTATAGGCTTATATGATAAAGTGATAGCCCATAGAAAATAGATTATGTCATTGGAGTTCTCTGTTTTCTTTAAAAGTGTTGGTACATCGCCACATTTCTTTTTTTATGTTTACGTTTCTTTCTACCCTTTTTCCCAAACTCAGAGAAGAGCTGACTTTCTATAAAAATCTTGAAGGTGTTCAGTGAGGCATAGTTTTCTCCCCCACTCCCTAAATTTACCATAGGACTGTCAAAGAGGTGCAAGCTTTAATGATGAATAGGTATCATATGATGAGAAGCCTAAAATGTGGGCATGACTTTCTCATTATACAATGAGAAGCTAATATAGAGGCATGCCTTTCTCCCTAAGCCACCCTTTTTGGATACTCACCCAATAGACAACCTAAAGTTACATTGCCTCAGAGTGAGTGTGCATTTCTAGACAAAAAAATTATATCTTATCTACATCATGCTAGACAAATGGTCGAGGCTTGATCCAAATATTTTGTTTTTTTCTTGTTTTTTTTTATTGACATTGCATGATTGCATATCTTTATGTTGCATACCATACACCTTGTGTGTGTTTGTTTGTACTTATTTTGGTTTGGCATAGGATCTTAGATCCTAAGGGCTTGGCCACAACCTTTGATCGATGCCATCCTTTTTGGTTTGCATTGGTATGGTCGGTCCCCTCTTGAATCTCTACTTTAGTGTGAGTTTGAAGCAAGTTCCTCCTCTCACTAAAGTGGGGGCTAAATGTAGTGTAGAAAAATGTCATTGTTTACATTTTCACACCTAATTTAGGAATAATTAATGTTAAAATGAACCTAATTTCACCTTGATCTAGTCTTGTAATGTGTTTTTGGCATTCTTATTGGGTCTAGGGTCCTTTTAAGCTAAATAAACCTAACTTTTCCTTAATTTAGTTTTGTAAAGGGTATTCATTTACACCTTCACATTAAGTTTAGGGCCCTTTTAAAACCCAAATGAATTAATGGTACCTTATTCAAAGTGTTGTAAAGTGTATCCTAAGAATTTCACACCAATCTAGGGTTTCCTTAATTAATTGGGCTTCGTAATTCCTTATTTGGCCTTATTTTGCATCTAGAAACCTTAATTTTAATGCATCCTTTTTAGGATAATCACATCTATCAATATCCAATCTTAATTAATGTGGTTTTAGATTGTATGGATTAGATTTAGTGATATGGGACTTATACCCCACCTTGAGTGTATGAGTCCCACCTAGGTTTTGGGGCCCCATTTTGGATTTCACATCAATCTAAGCATTTCTTGAAAATTGTGTCCCAAAGCTTAGCCTAATGAGACTCATACGCAAAAACTAGTATATTAGCCCCATGTGGCTTAAACCTAAATTATATTTAAACTATTGGTGGGATTTTATCCTCCTAGATCTGATATTGGCTTGTCATGTTGTAGTTTTGGAAAATTTGACATAAACTTTTATCTCTCTCTCTTTGTGTGATTGTAGGTTTATAGGTTGAAGAAAAATTAGATTTATAGCCTTTAAAAGTATCTAGATTGCAAATTTGTAAAGTTTGCAAAATTTTTCATGTAAAGTTGTCAAGGCTCATCGAAACTCAGGTCTAGAGCAAGATATCCAACCTATTTTCATGAAACCAATGGGAAAAGGCTTTTTGATCTACCTTCAGAAGCTCACAAAGTTTGACTTCATAATTCTACTTCTAGGACACTTCAAGAAAAAACAAGATTGATATGACACTTGTGGCCATGTGTCTTAATATACCTATTTTTGGGTATTTTTTCTAGATCCTGATTCAATAGTTCTAGATCCTTGTTTCCACCTAGAAACCCTAGTTTCATACTAATACACCTAGAATGGCGTATGAGTCCTAGTAGTCTTCAAATAGCAATATTTTAGGCTTTCAGAGCTTGTTTCAACCACATATTTCTTCCAGGCACACCTTTGTTCATTTTCATCTTTTTGTTCTACATTTTAGTTTCATATTCTATGGACCATATCACTAGGTTTTTCATAGAATTTACATTTATTTTCTTTCCAAGCACTAGCTTGGTGGTGAACAACATTTTTGTCCTTTATCACACCCTAGGACTTCCTTATCGTAGATCCCTTTCCCTCATTCCATCCTTGGATTGAGATCTCTAGGGTTTCCTTGAATGAAAATAGAAGAAAACTTATTGTTCTATGTCCTAAACTAGAGAGTGACATTTTTTTTTCCTTTTATAATCTTCTCCCTAAGTTTCACTTAAGGGGGGGTGTTGGTGTGAATATGTTTTGTACTTATTAATTTATCTTACTAGGGACTTAGGCGACTTATTCACATGATTAAGTTTACTTAGGATATAAGATTATTTCTAGAAGTCTTAGTTAAATTGTCTGGAACTTATCTTATCTAGCTTGTAATGCTTCATTCGTAGGTGGTAAGGTTGTTAGTTGTCACATGTCATAGGATTAGGACTAATGTCACAATTATGTGGAACCCTATTCCCCACCTTTCTTATATAAGGAAGGTAATTCTACTCATATGCAATATACTTCATACCTCATCATCATTTTGATAGGTCTTAATATGAAAAAAGTTCATATTCTTGCATACACTCTTGTTGAACATTTTCATTCTTTTTGCAGGTGGTCTTGGGTATAGAGCTATTCTTCAGCTCTTACATGGTATTAAAGCTAAGCCTTGCAAAACTCTTCTTGAATTTGATGGTTGAGCTATTGATGGTGAGTGATCTATATTATCTTTTGTAAGGTGGATTATGCTCTTCCCATGAACCATATGTTGAACCTAGGAATAAGGAAAATATGAAAAAAATACCAATTAAGAGGGTTTCTCTATCTATATTTTCATGGCAGTTCACTTTTGGCTCAAGTTCAGAGGAAATTAGAGCTCTTGTTTGAGTTTTGGGCTACTAAGAAAGTCAAGGTTGACTTTTATTTCACCTAAATCTAACATTTTTTGCTAAAGTTATGAGGGCTTGAATAAATTCAAGATCTGTAGGTAGAAAATCTTTTGGTGCATTTTCAACCCAAACTGACCTTAACATCTTCTTTAGAAGGCCCGAGAGACAATGTTTGATATAAAATATTCCTATATTTGGTGTCACCTATTTGTGAGTTTTTTTTTTTACCAAAGCAAGCTGTACGACCCCTGAGTATGGTACAAATTTATTATTTGAAGAAAAATAATATATTTAACAAATATTTTCTATATTTTATATTGTTGTTGGCTAAAAAATTTATTGCAGGAAAAAATATTTTTATTCAGTTATATATTATTGTTTGGAGGTTTTAAATTAGAGTTTGTAGACTTTTTTATTTTCCATCCCACAACCGTATTGTGCAAATTGTATGATTTAAATTTTTTTAGCTAACTTGCCAATTTTGTTGGTGGTTGACTATTCTAGAGACCATGGTTACATGTGGTTTTATCACCTAGCACTTGGTGCTTAGCCATCCATGATGGTGTGGGAATCGTATCGCCTAGCCACCACTTAGAGTGTTTCCTCACCACTATGTATTTTTGAAATTCTAAATTTGTATTCATATTGAGAACCACCCACTGGCCCTAGGGGCTAGAAATTTGCACCTAGTTAGCCTACCTAGACCCCAAAATAGGCCTTCCTTTCCTTTTTCCATAACATTCCACCAATGTATCAAAATTCTACAAATAATATATCCACAAAAATCTAGTTGTGTACTTCACAGTAGTGTAAACCATTTTTAATGATCTTCTTGTAGATACATTCTATTGGAAATTGAAGGATGACCTCCCCTTTGGACTCCAAGCTCATAAATTTCTACCAATTTCTCAAAGTTTGGTGATTCAAAGTGTATTGGATTATTTAGTGAGGTATGTTCCATGAAATTGGAGGCTATATTGGCATCACTTTCCATAGATTACTTTCCTACCATCGAAGATTGCTTGTTAAAATTCAAATCATGAAGATCTCAATTAGTAGGATATAGAAAAGATAAAATTGATAAAGAGTGCATCTTTTTTACTTTTTTCTAAGTCAAAAGGTCCATTTTAATAATTTTCTACTTCCTTTTATGCTACAATGGATGGTTTGGGTGATTTTTTTTTATATTCCCTCTTTTGAGACATTTTGTGATAGGTTGACTAGGGAAGAAGGTAACCTTAGTCAACTTGATACACATGATAAGAATCATGCATTGATTGTGTCATCATCTAAGGATAAAGGAAATAATACTTGTTTAAACCTAAGGAAGAATGTAAAGAGCCTCCCACCTCTCTTTGAGAGGATAAACCTAAGAAGGAGAAGGTTAAATGTGGTTATTATAGATATTGCAGGAATTGCCAATGTGAGTGATATGATCAATGATTTTGAAATGAAAGGACATGCTTTTGTTATAACACATGTTGAAAGGTCTCAAAATTTGATTGTTGACTTTGTATTCTCATATCATATATTAGGACAACCTGAAAGGGTTTTCATCATTGAAAATTACTTCACTCATGAGGATGTTGATGGATAATGATGTTTATCTTGATTTATTTGGTAAAGGGTTTATTGATGTTCCAAATGGTATTTTTAATATTGTGTGTTGTATTCTGGATATCAAGCATAAACTTATTTGAGTATATCAAATAGCAAAAATTGGTAAATCCATTGAGTTCACTCTAGATTTTGTCTTAATTCATGAATTGCATACCAAATAGCTTGTTGTAGTGGTTAGGGATAATCGTGAGGAAAAGATATATTAGTTTTCTCATTTTGTTCTTGATGGTGAATGTTCTAGAGATCACTCTCCTAGCTCCAGTGTGGGTGGTTCTTCACATGATTGGTAGCTGAGATTTTCAAGCATGGCCTTTGTACATAGAGAAGGGAGAAGTATGTGAATTTCCATTGTATTCAATAAATGAGGAGATGTTTGGGATCCGTGTGTCCTTTCTATTCTCTTTTGATTATAAGATTTTTTTGTTAATTTAAAATTACTTTTTAATAGTTCTCTAGCATATTTCGGTGCATGTGTATTTGAAAAGGAATCTGTGTGTTTCAAAAGGTTGTATTTTATTCATTGGCCTAATATACAACCAACTTTATGTTTTTTCACATACATGGATGTAGCTATTTCTCATATATTGGGAAATCATTCATGCGTAAAGAACTTGTGATTTGTGTGCCATTTGTATCTATTACCTTTCATTCCTACTTGCCTTTGAGGAATCTAGGTGGTCTTCATGTGTATTCCATTAGGTTTTTATGCTTTTTTTTATAATTGTATTTTTTAATTTCTAGTTAAAATCTTACCCCACTATGTAGAGGGTTATACAATAGTGTATGGGTTATAGGTTTCATAAAATCATATTACTCACAACCCATTGTATTATCCAAAATGCGATTATTTTTGCATTTACTTTTTCATCATATGACAAAATTGAAACACGATTTTTACTTTAAAACCATGAGATGATAAAATACATTATGATACAGGCTTATAAAACCATGAAAAAATCCAAACAGGTAAGCAACCACCCAATACGGAAATATGGGAAAGAAAACTAATTTCCTAGTTTGATGCAACTAAATTATAGTCTACCTTTAGTAAAAATTAAGTAAATGTGCATTACTCTAACACCCCCCTTAAGTGAAACTTAGGGAGAATGAATTCAATATTAAGATGCAATATGGGTTCCATCTACAAAACCATTTTAGATAGCCATTTATAATGCATAAAAGAAACTCTCACAAGTGGAGAAAAGGAGAAAAACCTAGTGGGAAAAAACCTCTCAAAAAGAGAGAAAACAAAAAACAAAAACTGATGCATGGATGGAGGACTCAATCACACACCCCAAGTACTACATACATCATGTATATACAATCAACAACCCCACCATAAGAGGGAAAGTGAGAATATATAGCCCACCCACAATAAAGAAGCTCCATTACTGGTGAAGGATACATGAAGACAAAAGATGATCCAGTGCCTGCAAGCAACACCTCTACTTCTAGGAAGGAAAATGTCCACCAAATGAAGAAGAAACCACTCCATGTCCAATAGAGAAGGGGAAGGATGTCTCCAAACAAAACAATCCATCACATGATCATGATCAAACATGACCAAGAAATGCTACAGATCAAGAGAAGGCATAACCTCCAAAAACAATCTGAGTGAATCAATAGGCATGTTGTAACTATCATCGAAGAGGATAGAAATCCCATGAAGTGAATCTCCCAAATCTGCAAGGTGAGTCTCTACAAAAAAATCCAAAATTCCTTCTAAGTACTCATCCAAAAAAACAAGATATGAGGGATCAAAGATATCCTATTGTGATAGAAACCCAACCTCTAAAGTAATAGGAACAATATCAACATCAATCTGAAGTACCCCAAAATGTAGATGAACAATATTACTATCAACAATGGCCAAGGGTGTGTGAGGTAGATAGTAATCCTCCTTAACAAAGTGAGAGAAGCTTTACAATCAAGAATCATGATCAACATTACCAACAACAATGAGTTTTCCACAATCAGCTTCTTTGATAAACACAGAATCAGTTGTAAACTCCAAAGTCTTAGGGACTTCACCATGTGTTATCTGGTATATAGACATAAGATTTATGTGCAACTCTATAATGCACTATACATCTCAGAAGCATCCATCACCTACGTCAATAGTGCCTATCCCATGAACATCTAATAGCTTATTATTCCCCAACAAAATTTTGGAAGTGTCAGAGAGCTACAAACCCATGAAAGGATAGGGTGAAGAACTCATGTGATTAGATGCACTAGAATCTAGGAACCAACTGTCATACCGAGAATCAACTACAAAAGTGACCAGTGCATGTCCCTTACCCATGTAGTGCTTATCTTCTTTACTGTTTGCAATGCCTGCACTACCAAACTCTGTGGGCTTGGTGGATGGATCATATGAAGATGCAGAGGATGTAGAAGGATTCACAGAAGATGGCAGTGGGATATTGTTTCTCTGGAGGTAGGAGAGTTCATCTATATTCTTTGTGTAACAATGATGCTCATTATGCCCCTTATTTTTACAGTATACACAATTGGCTTTCTCCTTCTTTGGATTTGGTTCTTCTGTTGTGGGTGGGGTCTCATTTGACTATGTTTTAAGTTTAGGCTTTTTCTTCCCTTTACTCTATGAGCCATGTGCAACCAATGCATGATTTGTAGGGACCCCTTGCAACTTGGAAAGTGTGGCTTGCTCCCTTATTAACCGGTCACGAAAGGTCTCAAAAAAGGGCATCTAGGATGCACTACCTAAGGCATTCATTGTAGAGTAAAAGGTAGACGAAAACATAGAAAAAGGGTCTCTTAACTTAGACATAATCATGAAAATATACTCCTTATTAGTTTTGGTCTTTCCACATCCTACTAGTTGTGACCTTATTGATTTTAATTCACTACGAAGTCATCAATAGTAGGAAATTCTTTAGGGATAAGAGAGTTTAACTCAACCTCCAATTGCAATGCATGGATCTCGCTAACCTGACCAAATAGGTCTTCTAACTTATCCCAAATTTCTTTGGGTGTACCCAACTCATCAACATGGAAAATGAGACTATATGAAACATGGTAATTATGCACCTTCACCGGAAATCCAATTGTGGCCACCTGTGGACACTCCACAAGGATGAGTCACCAACTCCAAAGTGCCCAAAGGTTTACTAACTCCACAATGCATAGAGGTTCCACCACTCCATCAACTTGGGCTTGCGAGCTTCCACAAAAACTCCATGTGAACCTTTTCTCACAATAACATATGCAAGGCAAAGGTATATAAATACCAGAAAACTTTCTCACACAACCAATGTGGGATTAAATATCCCTAGAGAACTTCAAAAGGAGTCTTGAGGTCCACCTCCTCTTCTCCTCAGCCCACAAACCCTTAGCAAATATTTGGTCCAAAATTTATAAAGTTTTAAAGAAAATGTATGCAATCAAACTAAAAGCTTCCACAAAATAAAATGCCTCCTAGCACAGAGGAAATTGTGCCTCCTTCAAATTCTTTGGCACTACAAAAAATGAAGTAATCACTCCATCCACATAAAAGAGGGGAGAAACATGAGCCTCGATGGTAATATTAATATTTGGAGTGTTGATGGTGGTTTCATATGATTGGTGCTAGAACACCTCATGGTGGTGCCAGAGCGATGTAGATTGTTAATTTAATATTGTAGCTCAAACAATTGTTTCTCCAATTCCAAGAATTAGCATTTAATTCTTGAGACTTCTAGGTAGAAGTGAGTTAGGTCCAGATATTTAATTATTTAATTAAATAATTGATTCCTCTAGAGACTTCTAGAAACTAGTTAGTTAGGGTTTGTTAGAGTCTGATTAATCTTAGCCATTGATTGAGATTAAATCTTGGACATTGGTTTTCCAATGAGAATAGTTTAAAAGGGGGTCATTGGGCATTTGGAGAACACAGACTGATAGACACAAGTTGGAGAAATATTTGTAGTGATAGCAAATAGTCTTGCAGTGATAGCAAGGGCACAGTGATAGCGTTGGAGGCAGTAGCAGTGGAATTTCAACAAGAGAAATTGAGAGAAGAATATTGTTGGAGCTTTGTTAGTAAGAGGCAAGCAGTTCTTTTGTATCTCTTGATTTGTTGAAGATTAATATAATTCCTCATCTGCAGTACTGGTTTTCCCTCTAGGGTTTTTCCAGGGACAATTTGTCCAAAAATATTATGTTTATTAGTTTGCATGTTTTCTTCTCTATTCCTATGAGTTTTATTTGTGAAGTTGCAGTTATATTATTTTTTAGTATTTGCTATGAATTAATTTTCGGCAGTCAAATAATCTTTATAGATAGGAGATAAATAATCAGTAACTGTAATAGATTTTTCACATGGTATCAAAGCAGATCTAAGGGCAGAAAGAGCTCAGCACAGACACAGGAAGAAAAGGAAAATAAAGGGTTTATAAAACCCAGTTCTACCTCTTCAGTATTATTATTTTTGTTATTACTATTTTTGTTTGAGATGGCCTCAACAGGTTTAAGAGATCAGGACAGATTGGATGGAGCCTCAAATTTTGGTGTCTGGAAAGCCAGAATTTCTTTATTGCTAGAAGAGAATGGTATCAAGGAATATGTTACCAGTGTTGTAGCTGTACCTACAGATCCAGCAGAGCTCTTAGCATATAAGAAGGAAGATGCCAAGGCAAGGAGGTTGATTCTTGATGGTGTTAAGGATCATATTGTTCCACATATCGCAGAGTTGGATACAAGCGAAGATGATGTGGGACGCCATTTTGAATCTGTACCAGAATGCTACCACTAACAGGAAGCTGATTCTCAGAGAAAAGTTGAGGATACCAGGATGAACAAGGGAGAAGATGTTACAAGTTACCTCACCAGACTTAGACTTGTCAAGGATGAGTTGGCAGCTGTTGGAGATAAACCAGATGATGACGAGCTAGTACGGATAGCCCTAAATGGGTTTACTAAGCAGTGGGATGTCTTTGTTCAAGTTATTAATGGACGAGACACCTTACCGAGTTGGGATCGACTATGGAGTGACTTCACTCAGGAGGAGCTTAGACTAAGCCTTGTCAATGGTGCCAGCAGTAAGAGTCAGAAAAGTGAGGCAGAACAGGAAAACGTTGCCCTAGCAAGAAAAGGTAAAGCAAAGAAGGGGTCTAGCAAAGGATCAAATCCTAAAGGCGAGAAGAAGAAGGACTTGTCTAAAGTCAAGTGCTACGGTTGTCACGAGTTTGGCCACTATGTCAACAATTGCCCACAAAAGAAGAAAGGCAAGAAGCAGACGACAGCTTCAGCAAGTGCAGATGAGCTCTCTAGCAGAATGGAAGATGAGTTTGCACTCATAGCTTGTATGGTTAGCTCAACCTCACAGGGTGTTTGGTATATAGATAGTGGGGCATCATTTCATATGACAGGAGTTAGAGAATACTTCTCTAGTTATAAGGAGGAGGACATCAGAATCCAGATTTCTATGGGGAACATGTCCAAACTAAATCCAGTTGGAAAAGGGACTGTTCTATTTCAGAGGGAGAATGGCAAGCCGATTCCCATTCATGATGTGTTGCATGTGCCAGGCTTGGGTATGAATCTTATTTCCGTATCTGTCCTTCAGGATAAAGGCTACAATGTACTCTTTAGAGGGGAAAATGTGTTAATCAAGCACAAGGATTGGAAATCACCCATAGCTATTGGAGTTAGGAGCGGCCGACTTTACAGGTTGCAGTTTGATACTCATAAGGCACTGATGAGCAGCAAAATTCTAGAGATCAAGGAGAGCTATGGCATAGGAGGATGGGCCATATACATCATGGAGCACTTAAATTGCTTCGTGAGACAGTGACAGGTGTTCCAGAGGTGAGCACAGAGCATGATGATGTATGTAAGGGATGTGTGTTGGGGAAGTTTGTGAAAGCAGCTTTTCCAAGGAGTGACACCAGATCCAAGGGTGTTCTTGATCTAGTACATTCAGATATATGTGGACCAATGTCGACGAAATCTCTCAGAGGATACGAGTACTTTGTTACTTTTATTGATGATTTCTCTAAGAAGACCTGGATATACTTCTTGAAGACCAAGGATGAGGTTTTCATTCGTTTCCAAGAGTTCAAAGCTCTTGTGGAGAATTCGATAGGCAGGAAGATGAAGGTTCTTTGGTCAGACAATGGAGGAAAGTACAAAGGGAAAGAGTTCCAGGAGTTCTATACTAGGGAAGGAATCACGAGAGAGTGGATTGTTCCTTACAACCCACAGCAGAATGAGGTTGCTGAAAGGAAGAATCGGTCTATATTAGAGGCGGAAAGGGCTATGTTGTATGACTAGGATATGCCACGTGACTTATGGGCAGAAGCATGCAGTACAGCAGTATACATACAAAACAGGGTTCCACATAAGGTAGTGGGCAAGATGACACCAGAGGAGGCATTCTCAAGAAAGAAGCCAGATGTCAGCCACTTCAAGATATTTGGGAGTTTGGCATATTGTCACATTCTAGGTGCTACACGTTCCAAGTTAGATCAGACTGCAGAGAGAGGGTACTTTGTGGGGTACAGCGAGACCTCAAAGGCATATCGGATATTTATTCCAGGGGCCAGGAGGATTATAGTCAGGCGTGATGTCAAGTTCATGGAGGACAAGGCATTTAGAAGGTCCAGAGGTTTTCCAGCAGATGATCAGAGTGAGCAGTCAACAGAAGCTCCAAGGATTGAGCAATCAGATCAGAGACAGTGAAGCTCAAGTACAGTGACTAGTACAAGCATAGGCTCAGGTGCTAAGAGTTCGCAGAGTATGGAGCAACAAATATAGCAGATCCAAGAGATGCATCAGGAACACATGAGGGTTGATATTTCATCCTCTACAGTTGGTAGCAGTAACCAACAAGATACTCAGGAGTTTGTGGGAGCTCCTAGGACGAGTAGTAGGCAGCGGAGACAACCAACCAGGTATAATGACTATATAGCTTTAGTTAGTCAATTGGTAGATAGTGAGCCTTCCAATTGTCAGGAAGCCACACAACAACAAGTGTGGCGAGATGTGATGGTTGAGGAATATACCTCAATAGTGCAGAACAATGTGTGGGAGGTTGTGCCTAGACCAATAGATAGGGTAGTGGTTGGATCATGCTGGATCTATAAGATCAAGCACGGTGCAGATGGTAGCATCGAGAAATACAAGGCAAGGTTTGTGGCCAAGGGTTTCTCTCAGAAGGAGGGAATAGACTATGAGGAGACATTCACTCCAGTGGCCAGGTATACTTCTATGCGAGCTGTGATCTCTCTTGCAACATAGATGGGATGGCAGATCCATCAAATGGATGTCAAGACATCGTTTCTTAATGGTGAGTTGAAAGAGGAAGTATACATAGAACAACCAGAGGGCTTTCTAGCACACAGCAGTGAAACCCACGTGTGCAGATTGAAGAGAGCTTTGTACGGACTCAAGCAGGCTCCCAAGGCGTGGTATGAGCACATTGATGAATACTTGCAGGGATTGGGCTTTGTGAAGAGTGAGGCGGATGCTAATCTCTACTACTTGGTAGTTAGGGGTGAGATTCTCATTCTTGTTCTATATGTGGACGACTTGTTTATAACAAGTTCACTGGGGTTCATAGAGGACTGCAAGAGGGACCTTGCAGCAGAGTTCAAGATGAAGGATTTGGGGCTTATGCACTACTTTCTAGGCATGGAGGTATGGCAGACAGATGGTGAGATTTTCCTTGGTCAAGGGAAATACTGCATTGAAATCTTGAGGAGGTTCGAGATGGAGGATTGTAGAGCCATGTCTACTCCTATGATCACGAATTGGAAGAAGGTAGACTCATCTAGGGAGAAGGATGTAGACCCCACCTTATATAGACAATTGATTGGGTCTCTCATGTATTTGGTCAACACCAAACTAGATATATCTTTTGCAATAAATTCTCTTAGTCAGTTCATGGTTGACCCGAAAAGAATGCATTGGATAGCAGCAAAGCATGTGTTGCGGTATTTGCATGGTACAATCGAGTATGGGATCAAATATACTCGAGGTGATGGTATCAAGTTGATAGGCTATACTGATGCAGATTGGGTAGGTAGTACAATGGACAGGAAAAGCACTTCAGGGTATTGCTTTAGCTTGGGATCAGGAGTTGTCTCTTGGTACAGCAGGAAGCAAAAGTCTGTGGCCCTAAGTTTTGCAGAGGCAAAATACATAGTAGCTAGCATGGCAACATGTGAGGCGATATGGCTTCGAAAGTTGTTGGTAGCCTTGTTAGGTCAGAGGGTTGAGACTACAGTGATACACTGTGACAATCAGAGTTGCATCAAGTTGTCTGAGAATCCGGTGTTTCATGATAGGTCTAAGCATATAGACATTAGGTATCATTTCATCAGGGATTGTGTACAACGGGGGATTATTCAGCTATAGTATATACCTACAGATCAATAGGTAGCAGACATTATGACAAAAGCATTGGGGAAGGAGAAATTCATCTTCTTCAGAGATATGTTAGTTGTTATGCAGAACACCTTCCTCGCTAAGAGGGAGTATTAATTTAATATTGTAGCTCGGACAGTTGTTTCTCCAATTCCAAGAATTAGCATTTAATTCTTGAGACTTCTAGGTAGAAGTTAGTTAGGTCCAAATATTTAATTATTTAATTAAATAATTGATTCCTCTAGAGACTTCTAGAAACTAGTTAGTTAGGGTTTGTTAGAGTCTAATTAATCTTAGCCATTGATTGAGATTAAATCTTGGCCATTGGTTTTCCAATGAGAATAGTTTAAAAGGGGGTCATTGGGCATTTGGAGAACACAGACTGATAGACACAAGTTGGAGAAATATTTGCAGTGATAGCAAGGGCACAGTGATAGCATTGGAGGCAGCAGCAGTGGAATTTCAACAGGAGAAATTGAGAGAAGAATATCCGATGAAGAATATTGTCAGAGCTTTGTCAGTAAGAGGCAAGTAGTTCTTTTGTATCTCTTGATTTGCTGAAGATTAATATAATTCCTCATCTGCAATACTGGTTTTCCCTCCGGGGTTTTTCCAGGGACAATTTGTCTAAAAATATTGTGTTTATTAGTTTGCATGTTTTCTTCTCTATTCCTGTGAGTTTTATTTGTGAAGTTGCAGTTGTATTATTTTTCAGTATTTGCTATGAATTAATTTTTGACAGTCAAATAATCTTTATAGATAGGAGATTAATAATCAATAACTGCAATAGATTTTTCACACAGATTGTGGTGAATATCCTTTTCCCAGCCAGTGCTACAACATTGGATCTTGTGCGGATGGTTATGGCTATTGCTGGGTTAATGGAATATATTAGATCTTTTGTCTTTTTAGTCTCACAATCTAGCTTCTGTATGCATCTCACATGTTAAAATTTATTGAGAAGATTTTACTTTGATGTGAGTACAATGGAAATTTATATGCATGTTATATATTTCTCATTTCGCTGAATTTATTATAGTTATGGTGAGATGTTTGGATCAATGAGAGTTTTAATAGTAGTTATGATGTTTGGATCAATGGGATTTTAAGATATAATTTAACTATTTTATATTTTGTTAGAAGATATTTTATTTCTATTTTTTAATTATAATTCCAAGTATTGATTTAGAATTAAGATATGAAGAACACAATCTTTATTTTATTCTTTATATTGCAATTATTATGTTTTTAGACTATTCAATTTCATTCATAAATTGAAAATTGTTTGACTATTTATTATATATTAATGTTTGTTTATCTTATTTATATCATATATTTGTTCTTAATTTCATTCTTTATAACTTAGTTAATCAAATTTTGTATAATTAGTGACAAATGTTAGATTGAATTTTTTATATGAGTTTATTTTCTAAAATATTTGATGAGCTTGAAAAAGATAAGATTTCAGAATTTATTTTTAAACAAATTTAGTAATAACTTTAAATTACTAACTTTAAAGTTATAATAATTCTTAATCTATGTTTTTTATATTTGTGTAAAATCTAATTTAGAATGTGTTAAAAATAATTTTCATTATATGTCAAACAATACATATAAATTAAAATTATTAATACAATTTGAACAATTAAAATGTTAATATTTTTATTTCTTCTAAAAATATTTACAAAATAAATCAATATTCACTATTTAATGCAAAATATTATTTTAATTAACTTTATTTTATATAAAAAATCTGATTGTTACTCTAATGAAATACTAATAATTAGATGAATAAATAACTAATAGTAATTTTATTTTTGAAATATATATATAAATAATTTACTAAGCATCACATACATATGACATTATGATTTTTTTATTTGTTATTTTTATTTACCTAAAAAATTAATTTAGAATTTAAAAAAATAGTTTCTTTTTTTTATGTCTAATAATGGATATTAAAAATAACTAATACTCATCATTTAAATAAAAAGATAATATTTTAATTAACTCTAATTTATATAGAAAAGCTCCATGTTTCTTTAATGAAATATTAAATAGTTTGACAATTAAATACTTTATAATTTTATTTTTTCATTTTAAAGTGGCTAAGCCACTGAAATTTTATTAATAAAAGCAGTTTACATTGTATCATATAAAACTCAATCTTGATTACAAGAGAGCCCGATTTTAGATCAAACAAACATATTTGCATACTATAAATCCCAACCAGATATAAAAACCCAATGAAGATAGTGTGAAACCACCTATCGATCCCTAGTCTAGCACAAGCTAGACAAGTATGCAAAGCTCATGGAAACAAAATGAGCAAATAAAAACCTCTTTAAGAGTCTTCCACCATGGAAGAAGAACTAGCCTCATAATGGGATGGAGGCAAAGAATTATACACATTGAAATCTTCTGCATTTTTTTTTATGAAGGCAAAAGCCTGCTCAGATGACTTTGACCTTGTTGCACTGTCAAACAAGAAGTGGGGAGCAAGGAAAATATTAACTGTAGCTGGTAGAATTTCTGGGGAAACCTTCTCATGCAATTCATTGCAATCAAGAATAGTCCTTTCAAAATCATCACCAGTGATGTTAGACCTAAGAAAAAACAATAAATCTCCACAAGAACCATTAGTAATCAAATCATTATGAGAAATAAAGCCACCAATAGGAAAAAAACTTGAATCAAAATGATAATTATCCAAAGTTTAACAAAGTTCCAAGTTAGAAAGCAAACTTGGTTGAGAAAATTTTGAAGCAAGATCCATGACCAACTCAGAGTCCAGTAGAGTATCCATGCAAATAGTAAGAAAATGAGAAAGCACTTCATGAAAGGTGGCATTATTATTTTCCCACAGCCAACGGGAACCCACCACCTTTTTGCAAGCCAAAAAAGTATCTGCATCATCCAAGCAAAAAACATTACCCAATTTTTCATGGTCATATGGATGGGGATCATTGAACTCTTTCCCTTTTGGCTTACATGTTTAAATGCTAAATAATTTTATATTTATTTAAATACTGAAAAAATTATGTTAATTTTATTATGATGTCTACAATTTTCTAGAGCAAGCTGCCCTTGTCAAGGAGGGTTCGTCATTTCTAGATTTCTTCTTGGGATGTGTTCTTAATAATTTGAAGGTATTGATGTTGTTTAATGACTTGTTCTTGGTCGCCCTTCATCTATCTTTCATTTTCATTTGATTTGGTGTCATTTGGTTGAGTGTCAAAGAAGATATGAGCATTTTAGTGATCTCCTAGCTTGTTGGTATGAACTCTTTCCCAATTTATAATAATTTTACATTTGTTTAAATACTAAATAATTATCTTATATATTTATTTATACTAATATACACATCTATATATTCATATGTATATGAACATACGTAAATATATATACTAATTTGAGTTAGGAAAAAAATATTAAGTATGAAATTTTCATACATATGGTACATTAGATCCTTCACAAAATCCACTACTAGCCAAAAAGAACTATAATAAATATTTCTTCTATTTATCAAATTTTCAAGCAATATCTATGTTTGGAAGGACAATCTATCCAAAAAGGGCTTGTACAAAAGAGATAAATGGCTTTAAGAAGCCCCTAATAGCCTACCTAAACTCAAAAATAACTAACATAATTTCACTTTTTCTCAAAATCAAAGGAGTCATGACTCTTACAATTATCCCACATCGTTTCAATAGACATTTCTACATCATGCATGTCGATGATTTATTTTACACTCATGTGTAGATTTACTAGTCTGTACACAAGATGATGGAAGTGTTTCAATTAAGATTCATAAAAAGATTCATTCTAGTAGTTCACCCCTAAAAAATATTCATGTTGTATAAAATCTCTAGTCATATAGAGGGAAATGTTGCTTACTTAAGCACTTGTGTAACATCAAATACATTTTTTCTATCCATCAAATAACTTGGATTGAGAAATAAGGAACTCAAGGATTCTCTCAAATCGACACATCACATTAGATATCTATATCCTTTTCCAAGCTCCACATAAATTTAAAACAATTAGATGTGTATGTCAAGGTTAAATTTCCTTCTCCATATATTTTTTAAAATTATCTACCACGTACTAGTGTCCTCATTGATTTTATTTTCCACCCTACCTCATCTATCAATATTTTCTCACCTCTCATATTCCCACTACTCTTAATGTCCACCATTTTCAACTATCTTAGGTATATGAGGATAACCTAAATTATAATGAAGTGTTTTCATAGGAAAATACATATTTCAATTAATTTAAAATGACCAACCCATCCCTTTTATTTTTCTTCTACCATCTCATGCATAGGAGGACAATGATTACTCAATATTTATATTGAGAAATCATACACAAAAACCTCATTTATTTCATCTGCATAATAATCATCTAGTTCAATAAGTGTATTAATATAGGATGATTCATGTCATTTTCTTAAAATAAATTCTAATTATCTTGATACTAATAACCATGTGTCAACCATCCCATAGCACTAGAAAACTACTAATGCAGGAGCATCTGAGGGTACTAGTAATTGGCATCAACCAAAAAGAAATTATTTTAGTTTTTATTGTTTCCTAAGGTTTGGTAATTATGTAGTTGGAGAAATAAATTGCAATATTAGGTCAAAATATTGTATTAAATAATTGGTATTAATTTTAATGTTGCAATTTTTTGTGTGGGAGATAGTCTACAAGGTAATTTTCAAACTTGAAATTCAAAATACCAATCTTGGCGTTGAATTTTGGGAGAGTTACAACTTTTGATAACTCATTAAATTCTCCTTAATTGTGGCAATAGAGAATATATGTGCCCATATTGAGTTGACTGTCTTCTTCTAAATTGGTCCCTATTTGTGAGGAGTGGGAATCCAAGTTATCACGTAATCTTGGAAATTTTGAGGAAGTGGATTTGAAGATGATTTTTTAGAATTTAATATTTTATTTTAAGACATTGATGATTACTTTTCTATGTTGAGAATATTAGATGGGAGTTATAGCAGATGGAGGTGGTGGTTGCTATGTTGAAGTTTGAGACTTGACAATTTTTAGATTGTCATTTTCTAGAATTTGGAGGAGAGGTTTTGGGAATATTTTCTGGAGGAGAAGATAAAAAATCCTTGATTTCATAGGTTTGAAGATGTTTATGTAGATGCAAATGGTTTTTTAATCAGAGGATTGTTGTAGTGCAAAGTTTTCCTTTGAAGGTTATAGGTTGTAGGAGTTAGAATCTTATGAAATACAATTGATTGAAGGAGACCATTTTTGTGATTGATCTTTGTTGTTATAATTCAATTTGATATAAATTTTTAATTGTGTTAGGGATGAAAAACATTATAATTTTATGAGAGTTTCAATGAGAAACTGAAGAAAGTTCTTGCATATTTTTGTGTCATTTCAAGCATTTTTGGCTAAATTAGATGTGTTTTAAAGAAGGTTAAGGAGGAAGTGAGAATATGGGAAGAGAGATATGGGAATAAGAGCATTCCCTTGAAAGAAAGAGTATTGCAGCCCTTTGGTAAGGGTTGAATGTAAGGATGAAAATGTGGGAGAAGCCCACAAAAATGGAGAAGATAATGAGAGACAATTTTCAATAGTGGTGAATGGAAGAAGAAAAAGTATTGCAGTAGTGAGGCTTGAATAAATCCTTATGCAAAAGGATGAGAAAGAAAAGAGTGAAGTAGGAAGAGCATGCCTTGTCAGAGGCATGGAAAAGGAGAGCAACATAAAGGTTGTATCAGTGTTGGAGAAGCACGTTGAAGGTGTGAACCTTCAAAGAGGGAAAACAAAATTAGTAGAGCTGAGTCCTTTGGAGGACAACCAATGATGGAAATGAGTATCGAAGGTGATTTAGTATTGAAGCTGAAAGTGAAAGAGAAGAAATTGTAATAGCTTTAAGGTAATTTTTAAATTTTATGAAGAGTATTCTAGTATGCATAAAATTGAATTTGAGAATGTGGAAGAGGAAAGTGTTCAATTTTTTATGGTTGAAGTGTAGCCTAGGAGCAACTATCATGATGATAGAGCAAGAAGAAAGATTGAAGAGGAGAACATATGTGTTCAAAATGTAATTGTGTGCAATTAAAATGAGTCAGTGAGAATAATTAAACATAACTAAATACACACATCAATGAAATGTATTACATCTAATGAAAGAGAAATAATAAAACAAACTATTATAACCCTACATCCGAAATCATTCCATTGTCCTCTATTCTTGGCAATTCCTTAATTCATGCTCTCATAATTATTCGTTGCACATGAATCTATGAAATGGAAACCTAAGAAATGAGAAGCTAATTATGCAATGTAAACTACATGCCTACATCTATATTTTTGTGTTTTTGAAGATAAATGCTAAATGATCTATAATGAGATGTTGCTGTGATTGAAATGAGACTAAAACTAATATTGCAAATCTAATGGTGTTGTATAAAAGATGTAAGAAACTAAAATGCTAAAATAGAAATTCCATGATAATGCTAAATGAACTAAAACACTAAAATGCAAACTACAATTCTATCAAATTGCTCTCTAATTGTAATGAGATTTATGTAGCATAAACTTGTCAAATTCTCCTTCTTAAAAGTTGTAGAAATGTGCTCTATTTATAGAATTTTCCAAGTTGGGAATAATGTGGCAGTGATGAACAATTGAGATTGTGATCCTAAGGCATCAACGGTTGAGCACGAAGAGGTTGGAGATAATCATGGAGGTGGTTCCCTGCGAGAGAACACTTTGCCAAGTGTTGAAGGGAATCAGAGGAAAGAAGAAGACATGTGTCAAAGGTGGTTTCAAATTTGTTACAGGTTGTTGATGGAAAATCCATATTTTACAAATTAGAAAATTCAATTTCATGTGACACATGGTGAGGTGGCAGGTGAGGTGGAAGGGAGTTAGAAGAATATGTAGAAATGTGCCAATTTGAATTAAAAAAAATCAAATTTAAATGAAGAGGGGAAATTAGCTAAATAAAAAAATTGTTAATTTGTGCATTTAACTAATTTAAGAGGAAAATGATTTTGGAGGCCAATTTGAATTAAAATTTCAAATTTAAATGAAAGAGGGGAAATTAACTAAATGACAAATTAGTTAATTTGTGCATTTAATTAATTTAAGAGGGAAATGATTTTGGATAAGAAGAATACTTAGAAATGAAATATATAAATAACATTTGCAATTTATTTATAAGTAGCGATTTAAGATTTTATTAATTAAATAACAAGTATTTCATTAATTTGTGCTCAGACCATTTTTATGTGCATACATTTTTCCCCTCTTTGAAGTGATGTTTGTAGATGCATTGCTTCAAAGAATAATTTTTTCGACCATGATGATAAAATTTGGTCATGCCCTAGATGTTGATTTTTTAGTGATGATGGATGGATGCCCCCTCAGGAGATAAATTAGGGATTTTGAATTTTTAATGATTTTTTTTTTTAAATTCTTATTAAATGTTTTTTCAATGATATATTGATGATCTTCGAATTTGACAATGGTGACCTGATTTATCTTCCAAAAAAAGATAATAGTTCAGCCACATTGGAGATTAAGTAATTAAAGCCCATTTGAAAAAAATTAAATAAATGCCACAATAATTACCCCTTAATTGGCCCTTAAAAGGTCAAAAAGGGTAAAATAGAGCTCACTTGTAACTTGTGCATTTGTGAAAATTGAGAGCTTGAAGAGCCAATATGGATAGGATTTCGCGCCACACTCATAGATTCGAGCGAGTTTGCCGCCACCAGCGTCCAACTGCATACGGACCTCCGATATGTACCATAGAACCACCATTTTTCAAATTTAAATTCAAAATTTTCTCACTTTTTCCCTTTTAAAAACTTGGATTTAAACTATTTTTAGCACATATGGCTAGGTTATTATCGCATCTAGAACCCGGTACAGTGCATATGGTCCCTGTAATAATGCATAGGGTTAGGCATAGGTCCAAAAATTGCTTAGCACATCCAGTCATTGCTTTAGCACATTAGGTTACTGAAGTAGTGCATAGGGATCTTAGCGCATTGATAGGATAATGTAGTGCATTCGGTAGGTCAATTAGTGCATCCGAGAAATGGCGCATCTAGTCTTTTTTCTAATGCATCCAAAAAATGGTGCATAGAAGGTTTGTTCTAGCGCATCCGGTAAATTTTCTAGTGCATTTGGTAGATTAGCGCATAGAAAAAAAAAAATTAGTGCATTGAGCCAAAATTGTTGATTTTGAAAGATTCTTCCTAGATTTTGATGATTGATGATCATGTCAGTTGATGATAGGATGATGTTGATTGATAGATTGATGATCATCCTCATGATATGTGAGGAACACTAATAGGATAGATGATGATGATCAATCTCATGACAAATGAGAGTCGATTGATTGATGATCATTCTCATGATAGGTGAGGAACGATGATATGTTGATTTATGATGATTGCTTGATATGATAGGTGCTCCTCAAGATTTGATCAAAATCTCACATGAGCTTATTTGATTAATTGATATGCTGATTGACAGGTTGATTTGATTGATGTGCTAACTTGATGCTTTATGTTCATTCTAGGAGGGTGGTTTAGGTAATTTACAGGTTTGAGAGCATTTTTCGTGGACATGGGACCTAATCCCATAATTGACTCCAAAAAACTAGCCATTATTGACCAGTGTGGACTAACTTCATTGATTGATATGCCCCAGTACTGGATTAATCAAGGACTGTTGACAACACTTGCAGAGTGGTGGCATAGTTACCACATCACCTTCCATTTGGTGACTAGAGAGATTATTGTTACCCCTAAGGATGTATATCATATTTTGAGGGTACTAGTTGTGGGAGACTTGGTGGTATATGATCACGAGGAGTAGGGAGGGATTGATGCCATTCGAGAGATCTTCCATTATGACCAATTCATTGGCTATGAGATATCTTGGCAAGAGTTGATTGTCACTCATCGGCCATTACCATGTGTGTTAGCAGGATTCATTGGAGGATTTATCTTCCCTGACCATAGGTCGAAGGGCTTTATAGTTGGTTGGGGATGAGTTATGAAGGGAATGATTTTCCATGGTACCAGATATGCTTGGGGTTTGTGCATTCTTGCACATCTATATCATGACTTGCACCAAGTTGTATATCTTTAGGCTAGCAGTCTAGTGGCAGGATGTACATTATTGCAACTCTGGGCCTGGGAGTATATAGCTATTACACGACTAGTGGGAGGTAGGGCTTGACCAATAGGGCAGCCATACGTTTCAAGTTACACAGGGCCATTTCTCTAGCATAAGTTGGGCAAGTTAGAGTATTGGAGGAGAGTCTTTGATGACTTTGACACTATTATATGGTGGCCATATCTTAATTGTGAGGTATGGATAGAGGATGATATTGAGATGCCATATGTATTTTTCAACATATATGTTATTGGCAAGACACCATACATTCTTGAGAGATTCCCTTTTGGTAGAGTGTACAGGTAGTATGGTAGGATTCAGGGTATGCCATAGGGGGTGGCACATTATGCCAGACATAGACATGAGATTCCAAAGTGGGGGCCTTCCCTAGATTATGATGCGACATGCATAGAGTATTACGATTTACAACCAATTTTGTGGCAGTATCATAGGGATATCATTGATGCCTAAATAACAGTAGATTATATCAAGTGTTATCACACACATCCATATCCATGGATATCCAGTCCAGATGAGCCTACACCTCTTTTGGAGATTAGGAGGAGGGTCAAACATGTGGTGTAGAGGAGAGGGGATGGTTCAGTGAGGAGGAGGAGGCAAAGGAGGAGGTGGGAGATGATGGAGGAGACAATGGAGGAGATGAAGGGGGGGATGGAGGAGGCAGGGGGAGATATATGCCATATTTTGGGCCTATACTGAGGAGGAGGAGATCAACTCCTACCAGGAAGCGGTCGATGATACTGAGGATGACAGATGGTTGTCGAGGGTGTTAGGATAGGGGACCTAGTTTGAGAGCTGAGAGAGTCCTCCAAGGAGGTGGAGTATTACAGGGGCAGGTACCATGAGGCAGTGCCAACAGAGAGAAGAGTCGTCTATGCTCTTTCCTGATCTAGTCACTCCCAGTCTCATACCACCAGCAGAGGTGTGACACTACTACTTCCAGAGGCCCACCAGGAGTACAACCATCAGGGGCAAGTGGTGATGGGGAGAGGCCTATGACCTCTGAGGGTAGTACCATAGGATCATATGGTCACACTTGATTTATTATACTTTGATTCAGAGACTTGGCTTTTCCACATTTTTGATCTATAATTTCTTAGTTCATTTGATATCATTGTATACTTGACATGTTATTATTTTGAGGTTATATGATATGCAATAGCGTTTTAGTGATCTATGTGTTGATGCTTTTATTATGTATATTTATTATGATGGATGCATTTAATTTATGTTCTATGTGATTATGTCATGCTCTATATATGATTATGCATTAATGAGATGATGATTCTATGATTTTATGTGTTTATGAATGATGCATTTATGATGATGAATGAGATGGATGCGATTTATGTAAATGAGATTATATGCATTGTATTTTTTGTAATTTTTCATGTGTATATATCGATGTATGGATGAATGGATGTGAAAATGGTTTATTATGGAATATGGATTATTTAATGTATGGGTGTATGGTTTATGAATTCCAAATGTATGATAAATGGATGAATGGTTTTTGAACATGATACATGCAGATGTATGGATTTGTGATAATGCTCTCTTTTTGGATTTTTTATGAGGCGAATAAATGGCCTAGATGTATGGATGATTATGTAAATGAATTATGATCATGAATGATGCCTATGTATGGATGGATGGTGAATGCAAATGCATGTATGATTTTATGTTATTCCCTTATGTGATGGTTATGGATTGTGTGGCAAATTTATGTTAATGGAATGGCATGCACTTTTTTGTATGTTTTTGGTACTTCTCTAATGCACATAGATGACCTAAATGCATGCAAATGAATTGTGATGGTGTGATACTATTATGATTAACTACTATGAGGAATGCATATATGGATGGAAAAATGCTTTATTTTTGTGAGATTTTTGTGATGCAAATATTATGGTGAATGAATGAATGAATGGTGTATAATATGATAATGATAGATGTAGGGATGGATATATGATAATGTTTTCTAATGATATGATATGAAAATGATAATGTAGGTGAATTTTTTATTTTTTTTGTTATGTCAAGTGTACTCAACCTTATAGCAAGACATAATATCATGTTGAGAGTTACCAGCCCTGGAAAAATATATAATACGAATGCAGAACTAAAATAAATGCAATCCTATCTATGCAATGTTGCCATCTAATTCATTCTAATTATTATCATCATTGAGCGTTTTACTATGTTGAAAGCTGGTACAAACATCGATGGTATAATTAGACCATGATGAATTGAGTACAACTTGCATACAACTTCTGTTGAGATTTGATAATGCAAGATAACACAAGCATCTAGGTATAGTTAGACCAAGATGACTTGAGTATCACTTGTATAAACAGACAAGAGTTAATCATGTTCCTATGCAAATTTGGAATGTCATCAATGATACTTTGTAGAGCATGTCCCGTGACAATTTGCACAGTAGTAATGATTGACTCACAAACAACAGACAAAGAAAAATATCATTCTCGATCATAGACCCTCTAGTTTACGACATCATCAAGGTACTCCTGAGAAATGATAACAACAATCAAGATGCATCAATTGAACATTTGTTCTAAAGTAATCCAACCATGATTTAGAAGATGATCCTTCAATAAGAGTTGATTTGATTTGGCTTGATGTTTTATTTGATTTGCATGATTGATTGGTTGATCGGCTAATGTTCAACTTTTGATGGTTGTCATGATTGTTGTTTTGTCAAGGTTGCTTGCTTGCTTGCTTGCCTATTGATTTAAACTCAATGATGATTTTCCCCCAGTGAGTTAAGGATTTTTCGCCTAGTGAGAACAAACCAAATTTAATTATGGATATGTACAATGAAAACCAAGCCAAGGTCAAACATGACTGTAGCAAATGAATATTGACATGAAACTCATTGTAAGATATGCATGAATGCGCAGTGATGGCAGAAGTATATGGTCAAAACATGCTCAAATAGATGGAAAATTTGACTTATCACAAATAGCGCATGTTTACTAGGTTTTCACCGTTTGTTTTTATTTCACTTTTGTGAGGCCTACTATTTGATACACCCATTTGACTATCTTTTTATTTGATCATGTTGATACTCTATGTGTTTTGGACTATTTTGGATGATCTTAAATACTTTATGTTATGCTTGTTTTATGTTTATAATGCTATGATGATTATATCTTGCACATTATGCTTCCTTTATTGATATGCTCATATGATATTATTATCATGATAGAAATGGATAATTTTTTTATGAGATGGAATTGATAGGATGCTAAATTTAAGTTGGTGATGTGATTTCCTTATTATGTCATAATTAGATACAAGTTGATAATATATGTTATTGTTAGAAGAAGAATGGTTATGGATATAGAATTTATTGATTTAGAATTAGATTGTGCAAAATGTATGCATATGAATTTGTTGGTTTAATTATTGATTATTATGCATTAGATATATTGACATGTGGAAATTGAGTGTGCAGGTACACACCCATGGCCAATGGGATTGGAGGTAACCAAGGGTACCCGATTGTGTTAGCCAAGTGAAACCACTATAGTCCATTGGGAGAATGGACCATAGCCTCCTTGTGTTGTATTTTATTTGTGATTAAAAAGATTTAATGTTGAATCTTGTGATTATGTTCTTTTTAAAGTCAATCAAGCTTTTGATTAGGGTTTTGGGGCATTTTGGATATTATTTTATTATGTTTGAATTTCATTTATTTTTGAGGGTTTAAAAAGATTGAATTAGTCATTAGAATGGGTTAATTGACCCTAATTTAACCCTTAGGATGGTTACCTATGGGTTAGGGGTCAAATAAAACCCATAGCTTTTGAAAATAGCAAGTTGTGACCCTTCTTAATTGGCCATTAAGAATGGTGACAGATTTTGAGGATCGGATTGGAGTGTTGGCTCCAAAATCTCATTTATGAGATTTGAAAGCCTTGTTGAGTGTTGAACACTCTTTGGCCTTTCAATTCCACAAGATTTCTCACACATGTGTCAGAACTTGTGGGGAGGTGTGTCCATAGGAGTGGATAGGAGATTGACATGTGTCACTCTCTTCTCCAAGGGTTTCCAACCCTTGACTCCTATTTGAATGCTTTTGAAACCCAAAAGAAGGGTTCTTTTTTAGGTTTTGTGCTTGGAATGCTTTGGAAGGGAAAATTTGGCTTGAGCTTGGAGGAGTAGAAGATAAAGAGTTCATCTTCAACTTACCTTCATTTTGGCTTTGGATTTGAGGTAGGTTTTACCTTACTTGTATGCATGTTTCTTCTTTTTACCCTTTGTTTATGGAAATGTAAGAAGATTGTTTATGTGAATTGGTTGTTCATTTTATGTGCCTTATATTTTCATGTGTTGCGTTGGGGTTGTGTAGGATAAACTCACCCAATGTGGGAAGAGTACCCTTGTGGGGGATAGGAATGAGTAGGAACCTCTATGGGGAGATTGTTCCTCCTTTGAGAAGGAGAGGCAAAAAGGGTATGAGTACCCAAATTTTGTTCCATGATGTTATGATGCATTGGAAAATTGTTGTATGGAAGATGTATGATATGAAGAGTTTTGATGAATGGGTGGATTTGAGAAGAAGAAATATTGTGTTGTTGGTTATTTCTACTTGCTTATAGGTCTCCCCATATAGAAGTGAAGTCCACCTCTATCCCCATATTTGGATTTTTAAAGAATCCTTATGTAATTGTGCAAATCTTGTTTGGGAGTAATTCTGTTAAGTATTGTGGTGGGAATGGCTTATTTGTTCTATTGTTGTGTGTACCCGGTAGCTTGGTTACCTCCTAGTTCGGGGGGTGGTTGCTTTTCCAACCCAAGGTTGGGAGGTGAGCACACCCAAATGACCATGAGAAAAAAAAAATGTTTTATGTTTAACTTGCAGATTTAAAGATCACCTTTGCAGCCGTGTAAAAGGAGTTTAAAAAAAAATAAGCCTTCAATGTCAGCCATATTGTATTTTTTGAATACACATTTTAACAACATATAAAGAGTATAAAAGCATTGGAAGGAAGAACTATTATTCTATATGATATGCCCTTCAAGAATTTTGGAAAGGCTTTGCTTATATTCTGGAAGCATATAGACTCTTTATCACTACAAGAAAGGAATGATGTTGTAATGTAGTAAAACTATTGATAGCCTCTCCTCTTTTTGAATAGTTATATCTTATTATATGTGTCAATATTTATTTCACTGCATATTCATGATTTCATATGTAAGAGGAATGGAGTGTTGTTGCATAAGACTAGAAATAAATCAGTGACCTTAATCTAGTTGAAGGTTTGGCATTTTGTTCTACAATAAAAATAAGAGTAGCATGGAAAATGGTTACATTTGATCCCTTCACATGTTAGGTAAGAAACTACAAACTATTTACATATTAAAAGTGAGAAAACACAGGAAATCTAAATCTTTTGGGTAACCTCTAGAAAATTTGAGACTATGGTTATTCAGAAATAAAATAAAGATAATATTTTAAGTATTTGTAAAACTGTTATTTCAATTCATGAATTACTGCTTTGGCAAAGAAAATAGTACTATGTTGATTTTATTTCCTTCTTACTGAGTTAGGAACCGATTTGAAAGAGTTAATTTCTTATCTCATGATGTTACTCGAGAGTAGTGTTTAAAAGAAAGAAGAGAAAAATAAATAAATAATTATACATACGGGAAGCTTTATTGTTTAAACCTGTTGTTCTTGCGGTTCTCTGTATTCCGAGGTGAAAAAAAAAAAGAATGTGGCATTAATGTTCTCCTCTTTGAAATATCATTACTTAGGCATTTAGTTAGTAGGTTGTAAAGCAGATCAAACAAGCAAACAAAAAAAAATAGTTCTAGGAAGATAGGCATTGTATCACTATTTCAGCGTAAAGGTATTGACTGTAAATAATCCTTGGCTGCAAGTTTTTTCTTCCTTCTCACTGTTGCTGCACAGTAATTAGTTGGTCATTGTAAACATGGAAAATGTGCAATTTCGGATTCGGCACACTTGATCCTAATTACTAACAACATTTCCTCCTAAATCATACTCTCAGCATTTCATCATATTTTGTCTCTTAATTTAATGATTCATTATTCATTTGATTAAGGTCTTTCTCTTCCATTGATTAAAATAATCAATTTAATTTAATCAACCTTACATTTCTATTTAATTAAATAAATCATTTTATTTGATTAAATTCCCTAAAGTCCTCTTATTAAATTAAATAAATTAAACCTTATTTGATTTAATCTAACATTATCCTCCTTGGTTAAATAAATCAAAATTATTTATTTAGTTAATCATTTCCTCCCAATTCTGATTTAAATTAATTCATCTATTTAAGTCAAAATTGTCAAATCACCTAAATCCTTCATTAAATTAATCAAATACTTGATTAAGTTAAATCCTTCTCACTAAAATCCTCTAGAGAATGCAAATTGCACAATAAATCAATTACTTTGCTTTATTTAATTCTCTATTTTCCCTCACATGGCATCAGAAGGGAATATTTCCTTAATTTGAATTCAAAAAGTCCAAGTGGACTTGTACATCCAACAAGGCATTCACTCCTCTTACATGTCCTTGTGCATTAAGCCAAGTGGCATTCATTTCATTCCTTTTTCTCTCTCACATGTCATTTCTCAAATTTGAAATTCCACCTATTTGTATTTATTGGCACTTTGGTCAAAATGTGCACAACCTTTAGCCATTCACATCTTGACAAGTGGCACTTGGCCATTGAATGTTGAATGATCCCACATTTCTCTATTTCACTCTCTTTTCCAGTTTGGAAATCTATAAATGGGAGGCTTCTCTCCTCATTATTCATCCACAAGTTAAGCAAGTATACTATATTTCAATTCATCTTCATTTCACATACTTCATGCAAGGTTACTCTCTTAAATTGAGAGCTAATCTTGTTCACTCCATTCAAGCAACTAGTCTCACCATCAACAATCATCAAGCTTACAAATAGGAATTGGGAAAGGGTTGATTTCGACATACCAATCAGCACCAATTCCCCCTTGGGATTGATAGTTGTTCATTAGAATGGGATTTGCTTACTTCCATTTAAATTGTGCTTCAGTTGTTTTCCTATTTTAAATGTTACAATCTAATTTCATGGGGAACCTGGATTCTCTCTTGCATTTGATCTAACATCATGTTTGTTTGTTGTGTTATGTGCATGTTAACGAATTTCCTGGTTCACATTCTAGTGCTAGAAGAAGGGAAATTTATTCCATCACTCAAGAGCTTCTGGATTTAACACATCTTTCTTTCCTTTTCGTATCACATTTCAATGCACTGATTTATTAAGCTAATGTATAAAGAGGCAGCGTGAAAGAAAACAGACATGCGATCTTTTTCTATTTTATTTACTTTTGTAAAATAAAGCAATTTGAAAGCATATGAACCATGTTAGAATTATGCATCTTGTTCGAAAGTCATGCGTAAACTGCAGTCTGTTATGTGTTTCATCTTTTGGCCACTCTAAAACTTCAAAAGCTGTGCATTTTAGCTATGATCCTTTTCTTTTCAAGATTATGAGGTTTGACTTTGACTAGTCCCACCACCTACTGCCTTGCCGTGGTCTTCATCTTTTTCCCTTTGGTGTGGTGGTCCTAAATGTCATAGTTCTCTCCATTGTTTACCGCGCCACCGCAACCTTCTTCGATACCCGCCGCGGTTGAGCGATGTCTACCACGTCACCACCACCTAGTCATTCCTTGTCCGTGGTTGAGCGGTGTCCAACTGTGTTACCGCTAGCTCACTTTCCCTTACCCACGGTAGTGCGGTACCCGCTTCCTTGACCATCACAGCTGTCCCGCAGTCTCCCACCTAACTGCCAGCGGTAGTGTGGTAACTGCCCACCACCACCACCGCGTCACCATGGTCTCTTGCTTAACCATCTGTGGTATTGTGGTTAACCGCCTGACTATCACTTGACCGCCACCAGGTCACCATGGTCTGTTATCCTTCTATCTATGGTATTGCGATAAACCTTCCTGACTGTCTGAGCAAGCCATCACCGTGTCACCACGGTCTCTTGTCTAACCACCAGCAGTAGCGCAACGACTACTAACTGCTACTGTATTATCGTGGTCGTCTACCCTGCTGTCGGTGGTAATGTGGTAAAACCTATTGGTCGACTGTGTAAGCCGCCACCGCATCACTGCGCCGCCTACCTTAACTATCCATGGTATGATGGTAGAGGCTTTAAAAGCATGAAATTTGACAGCGGTAAAGGGAAATTCTTGCATTATAAGGAGGGGGAAATATTTCTTTTTTAAATGGCAATTTTTTTAATTTAGCATATGTTTAAGGCATTGATATATCAGAGATTTTGTGAATTATTTTATACATATTAACTTTGTATTTTCTTTTACAGGTTGATATTGGAATCAAGCAAAGACAAAACAAGATTGAAAAAATTCACAAAAGCATTTTTTAATGCTTGTTGAGCTAGATTTTCCATTTAGTTTCAAAACATCTCACATTTATTTTGGGGGTTTAAAATTAACCATTTTGACTTGATCCTTTTGGTTAAAATTGAACCTTAGACATTTACTAAATTTCAGTTTGGGTTCTAAAAATTGAACAAGGCAACTTTCACATCTCATTTTGGTGCTTAAAACGAACTCTTCACCGCTTTTATGGTCTAAAATGAACAAGTGTTTTTCATGTTTTACAATCTTTTTCACAAATTAATATCATTTAAAAGGCATATGCGCCTCTCTCGTGCTTCACGGTGATCTTGAGAATCAAAAGTCTTTTTTGTGATATTAAGTTGTCAAAACAATTGCCTTCACACTTCAATTTGGGTTTAAAATTGAACAAAACACTTTACGAGTGTGAGTAGGCTTATTCGTGTGCTCTCCCTTTGTTTCTAAACAAAGGTTGATCGAGCTACGAATAAGATTACTTGCTTTTGTTTATCTTAGTGGGCCTGCCTTGTGGAAAAAATTACACACTCAAGGGAACGACCTAACCGGTAACACACTAAGGACAAGTGTATTTCCAGCCGGGATATAAAAGTGGGTACTGGAACAAAATTCAGTATCACACGGTTGGCTCCAATAAGAAGGGAAACAATGGTCTCTCACCGCATGGGTCAACCTCCACGAATGTAAATTCCAAATTAAAACCCTTGTTTAGAAGGCCAAATCCTTAATCTATTTTGTTGGTGCAAAGGTCATGTCCTTTGAAGCCGCCCCACGTTATACATGCGGTTTTGTTGTAGAGATGAAAATTATGCCATGGGAGAGTCATGGGTACTGACGCTTGGCTGATTCGAGAAGTGTGTGCACTATAAGGGGGAGCCTGTGTGGTCAAGCATCTAGTCATCCACAGAAAATATACGCAGCTGAATTCGTCCAAGTGGGAACCCAACAAAATATTGTCTCATCATCCTAGGGTTGTACATGTGCTTGGAAATGAAAAATACATTGCTTGGTCCTCAAAACAGTTGAAAAAAAAACATTCACAAAGAATTCCAAATTTCAAACCCCTTTGAGAAAACAAATACCTTTGACGAATTTAAGTACTCTTGCTTTCCCTAGGGATCATATCCTTAGAGGTTTCTAAGTGCTTGGATTTTTAACACCATTTGTTTTCACTAAGGTTAAACCTAGGAAAATTTTGCCCCATTTTTCTTGATTTCCACATAATGGATCTTATGGGATGAAAAAGAAAGTGGGACATTAGACATATAGTTTGAAACATAATAAAGCAAGTAATTTTGGTAAAAAGACAAATTGAACCTCATATGTGTTGCTTCAAATGATTTCCCGAAAGGTCAAAATCCCAAAACCAAGGTTCAAAAGGATAAGTCTAAAAGCCCACGAACAACATCTTGAAATACTCCTTGAAGTCAGAGAAAGACTAGTATACAACTTCTATAAGAAGGCTTCAAGGAATAATCCAACTTTGTATTCATTCTACTACCAACAAAATCTTGAGTTGTTTGAAAGGTTTGCTTTCCTCACATAGGAAGTCCAGCATGTTCTTCAACACCGAGGTTTTGTAAAAAGAGTTGTGTCTAGGTAAAGGTCCAAGATCAAATTCGTCATCCTCATATGTCTCTCCATCAAGTTAAATTTTCATCCCATCAAGCAAACTTTTTGAGAAATTTAGAAAAATCACTCATGCTAAACTTAAGGGCTAAACCAACATCACTCTATCTTGGCTTAACACACCTAGCCAAATAGTCAAATCTCTTGAGAAAAATTGTCTCTAGGATAACACAACTTCCTGAGGTATACTAGTTCATAATCACTTTGGTTGGCTTAACACACTTAGCCAATTCACTCTCTTGTGCAAGTTTCCCTAGGATAACACAACTTCCTAGGGTCTACAACTTCACTACAATCTTGTTTGACTTAATACACCTAGTCAAACCATCACAATCAATCTAAGTCCTAACAGTTTAGCATAACCCTTCAAAATTTCTTTAAGAAGTTTCACGCTTTCACTTCATCCATTTATCCCATCATCACTACCACCCTCTTTGATCTTTTGACTTCCCTAGTTCTTCTCTTTTGGGCCTAAAAGATTAAGATCAAAATGATCCCTATTTTTTTATGGTCCAAACAAGATCACAATACAAGAAGAACATGGAAAACATAAATGAAATATCATCTTCCAGTGACTTGGGTCAGGTAACCACTGAAATAAACCTTGTGGGATTGAGCAATCCCCCAAGTAGTTCTTCTCTACCATTACAAAATCCGCAGGAGGAAAGCTATGAAGAGGACATCACAAATGAGGACATGGGGATGACACAATCTGAAATGATAGAAATGGTTCAAAATCTAGAGAACCATAAAATTGTCAATGCCATGTTCAAATACTTACGCACGTTAGCAAAAGGAGGGGTCCAGTTCCCTTTCGACCTTGATGCGGGCACTAGTATGAACATGCCTCTTACAAACACATCCCCAATGTCAAATATCGATCAAGAAATGCCTCAAACCACCTCGGCCATCGCACCAACCTTGCCAAATGTAAACAAGGGGAGTGCCATGTTTCGATAGTTACAAAAGCATTGCCTTGTGACTAACAAAGAGGTGGTTGTCAACATCACACCGAATAAATATGTCCTAGTAAACCCATCACACCCATACGTTCCATTCACCTTCCATAATCCCACCGGTTCATCCTCATTCCATGCTACACCAGCCTGTCAATCAAACATACAAACTTCTCTACCACAAGGAGAAGGTGGTTTGTTTGGAACAACAGGAGTCACTGATCTGTTTTCCTTCCAAGGTAGCATATCATCTCTTCCCCCATTTCCATTCACATCCACATCACCTCTCGGATTGGTTTTTCCTCCCCTACCCATCGATATTTTCTCAAATTTGGGTAATTCGAGCATCACATCAAATTATCTCTTTTTGCCAATAGCATCACAACAATAAGTGGCAACCATTCAAGCCACTACGGTAAATACATCAATTGGTCCTCAAATCTCCCAAAGCATACCTTCTCAAGGATCGAGCATCTCAACCACACCTCTAACAACCCAAGTCCCGACCACCACCACTACCCTTTCGCCCGTCACAATGGTTGGAATCATTCCCAATCCACCACCAATCCCACCAAAAGCTAACGTGACAAATTCATTTAGTGCCACCTTGATCCAAACCGTCCAAAAATCCAACCAACAAAGGGTACTCAAATAAAAGCAACAAGCTACATAGCAAGCTGCCCAGCAAGTACAAGCACAACTAGCTGCCCAACAAGTCGCACAAGCTGCATAAGCCCAATAGACTACTCAGCAAGCACAAGTTCAAGCTCAAGCACAAGCTCAAGCCCAACAATAGGCACAAGCACAACACCAAGCACAATTGCAAGCAATCCATCAAAAAGCATACCAACAAGCCCTGCAAGACTTTCAGGCATAGCAGCAAGCTAAACAACAAGTTTTGTTGGCACAATAGCAGCTCGACCAACAACAAGCTTTGTTGGCACAACAGCAGCTCGACCAACAACAAGTTTTTTTAGTGCAACAAAAGCTTGACCAACAGCAGGCTTTATGGGAACAACAATAGATGGACCAACAACAAGCGTTGTTGGAACAACAATAGCAAGATCAACAACAAGCATTGATGATGCAAATGCAAGCATACCAACAGGCCTTGAATGCACAATAGAGCTTGTAGCAAACTCCCACCAGTACCCCGCCCACCAATCAAACACCTCAAAACACATTCATCCCACCTCCCAACACAAACAACAATGTCGCAACATAAATCAAACTACTCTCGCAGCAGGTGTTGGACCTCCAAGAGGGAAAAACAACAAGAACACCAAGCAACTTGTGCCCTTATCCATTTGACCGAAGTATCACAATGATACCATTCCCAAAGGGATTTGAGATCCCCAAATTCGACAAGTACAATGGGACTGGAAACCCTGAAAACCATGTCATGGAATTTCAACTGCATTGCATGGAGGTCGCATATGATGACACATATCTAATGTGACTCTTCCCTCGAAGTCTGACTGGTCCTACCATGGAATGGTTTTCTCATCTATCCACAGGCATTAAAAAATTCCTAGAAATCATGGAAGCCTTTCTTAATATTTACGCTTTCAACATGGGTGCATATGTTAGTTTGGAATAACTATCAACACTCAAAAAAGAAAAAGGAGAGTTATTCATGACCTTCTTGCAAAGATGGCAATCCAAGGCCAATCAGAGCAAGTGGACCATGCCAGAATAAAAAGTTTGCACGATCATATCCAATCTGGATGAAAACTTGGCATTCTACTTGAAAATACAATGCATTACATCATATGATCAATTGATCCCAAAGGCGCTCAACATCAAAAGAGCCCTTACTGCACGAGGAGGCGCATCAATATTTACTCCACCATAGGATAACCGCCCGTCTAATGATAAACCTCGAACATGGTCGAGGAACAAAAACATCACAAACGACGGTGTGGTCAATGCTAAAGTGGTCATAAACGCTCCCAAGCCGAGTATCCAAACTCATAATCAACCACAAAATCATAATCGCAATAATGTGCAGACTAATGTAGTAGTAGCACAACAACAACCACTTCCCACCAACCAAATAAATAACTTGGGTAATCAAGGAGGACCACCTCCCCGAGGCAAATATCCCCCCAAGTGGAAGTCCACGGCTCTTGGGGAATCTATTGAGTCCATAATGAAAAAATTGGTCAAGAAAAATCTAATCAAAGTCTTTAACTCCAAGCAATACATAGAACCCATGACCAAACCGCCATGGTATAATGAAAACCTCCTTTGTGATTTTCACAAGATCAAAGAACATACCACTGCCAATTGCATGAGGCTAAAGAATATTATCCAAGACCTCATTGAGGACAAGATCATCAATGTCGAACAGCCAGCTGGTAATCAAGATCTGAAAAGATACACAAATCCGATGCCAAACCACAATCAGGGAAACAATCAGGGGAAAAACAAAGGCAAGCAAAAATATGCTAGTGCTAACCTAGTATATGAGGAAATAGTCGCATGTGTCGATGAAATGGTCACAGTCATTAATGTCAAGGGTGCCAACACTGATTGTGGAGTCACCACACGTGTCGGTAAGGTCACCATTATAGGGGCACCATCTAACGCCCCCACTTTAAATACAAAAGTCATTCCTTATGTCTGCAATGTCATCGACTAGCTAAAGAGAACCCCCGCACAGATCTCCATCATGGAGCTGTTAAAATTTTTTGCTGCCCATAGACAAATTCTTGATGAAGCATTAGCAGCGTCCACCATCTCCGCCACCCTTGACATAGATCAGTTTTAGGCTATGGCTGGAAATATCGTCATCCAAAACCTCCTAACATTCTTTGATCAAGACCTCCCACCCCAGCCATCTCATAACCGTGCACTTCACCTACAAGTGTTGGTCCATAAAAAGAAAGTAAAAAGGGTCTTGATAGATGGAGGTGCAAGTCTAAATATTTGCTCTCTCAATCTTACAAAGAACTTGGGATTCCAAAGATTCCATTAACAAGAACAAGAGCATCACAATAAGGGCATATGATGATCAAGAAAGAGTAACTCAGGGCACTATCAAAATCCCCATCCAAGTGGGACCAACAACCATGGAGACTACCTATCAAGTCCTTGACCTCGACTTACCGTATAAAATCCTCCTTGGACGTCCATGGATCCATGGAATGAAGGCAGTTGCCTCAACATACCATCAATGCATAAAGTTCCTATACCAAAATGAGGAGGTCACTATACATGGAGATCCCGAACCATTTTCCTACTACAAAAACTTGGAAGCCAAGTTTTATAAGATCCCCAAGTGCTGAAAAATGATGAAGGCCCATCCACTTCATACATCGACCCAGCTAACCTCACCTCCACTTCTGTGACAAAGACACCTTCCATCCCTGATATATCCGACATCAAAAACTTGATCCAGTACAACAGATGTGGTGACTATAGAATAAAGAAAAGTGCATTTGTTGTAGGAGAGTTACCACAATCTCCTAGGTCACATGGGCAACCCCAACCAACTAAAACACCCGTCCTCACCCTTAGGGCAGACCCCTCTGGATTTTGCCATTGGGGAGACCTAAGTCGGGAAAATGTTGATGAGGAGGATATTTCAAGCATAATATACCATGATGCAGAACCCACACCTACATTGCTTATGGATGAAGCCAACAAAGGGCTACAAATAATGCTTGGCATGGGTTACAATAGAAACGAAAGCCTTGGAAGGAACAGTGATGGGCGGTTGGAGCCCATCATTGCAGAAAGAAGAATGTAGAACCTTGGCCTTGGATGTACTCCTCCAAGTATAACCATACGTGGCAGAAGTACTCCCGATACGGCAGTCAGGTCCTCTCCTCAGGAATCAATAACTACCCTTAGACCACTCGTATGTCTAGGTATCCCACTTGACAATTTCACTTTTGACGTCACTGATGTCTGCGCCAGTAGTGACGATGATGATACCATAGCAGGCCTTCCCATGCTCTTTTAGGATTCCACCCTACTAATGATTAGTGCCTCACCCACTGAGTCAAACCAAAAAACCCACCAAATCACCTTAGTATACCCTCAACTCATCGATCATGGCCAACGAGGACCGCCAATTCTAAACTCATTCAAAAATGATGAGGCTCTCTCAAATTTCATAGGACTAAGGGATACAGTTCCATATGGGGACCACAAGGTAGACTTCGACATCACATTAAACACTCAGGCATATTACGAGGAGACGATTGAGTCCATCAGTCGCAAAAAAAAAATATCGAGAATAAGCTCGAAGTTATTGAGTGAAAACCACACTGTGGCACTCTCTAACCATAGAACAGTAAAAATAAAGGACGCATCCAATGGTGAAAACCTTTTTGAGGCTCCGGAGGATGAAGGATTCAATCTCCCCCCTACTGCTCTACATCAAGAGAAATCAGCAGTCCTGGTAGAGCAGTGTAATCCTGTTAACTTAGGAACGGAGACAAAACCACAAATCACTTTCTATGTCGAGTCTCTCCTGACAGAGGAACAAGAACTGCTGGCAGTATTTTTGAAAGAAAGGAATGTAAACTTTGCATGGACCTATGCTGACATGCCAAGTCTGAATCCTGAAGTGGTGGTTCACCATTTGGCTGTTTACCCTGGAGGGAAGCCAGTTAGACAAAAGTTAAGAAAAATACATCCCCAAATAGCCTTGCTATTCAAGGTAGAGTTACAAAAGCTCTTGGATATTGGCTTCATACGCCCGATTGACTATCCAAAGTGGGTATCCAACCTTGTACCAGTCTCAAAACCAAATGGGGGCATCCGTATCTGCATAGATTTCAGAGACTTCAACAAAGCATGTCCCAAGGATGATTTTCCACTACCCAACATTGATATGATAGTGGATATGATGGTCAGACATGAGATGCTATCCCTGATGGATGGCTTCTCGAGGTATAATCAGATAATGATCGTGAAAGAAGACCAGCATAAAACAACATTTACATGTCCTTGGGGCACCTACTGCTGGAATGTGATGCCATTTGGGCTAAAGAATGCAGGGGCCACATATCAAAGAGCCATGACACTAATCTTCCACGACATGATACACAAGACTGACGAAGATTACGTAGATGACATATTGGCTAAATCAAAGAAGAGACAGGACCATATTGCAACCCTAAGTGCAATTTTTGATAGGCTGGAAAAATACAAGGTCAGGCTCAACCCAAAGAAATGTGTCTTTGGGGTAAAATCAAGAAAGCTGCTAGGGTACATAGTGTCAGTGAGAGGAATAGAAGTCGATCCTACAAAGGTAAAATCAATCCTCGATATGGGAGTGCCCAAAACATTGAAACAACTCAAAGGATTACAAGGCAGACTCCAATCCATCCAAAGGTTCATAGCGCAACTGGCAGACAAACAGATTGCGTATTCACATCTACTCCACAAGAGGGTAGCATTCAAGTGAGACGACAAGTGCGAATAGAAATTCAACAAAATCAAAGAATATCTACTTACGACACCTGTATTAATGCCACCCATTGTAGGGAAACCACTAATCCTGTACATCTCAGCAACAACAATAGCCTTGGGTGCTCTTTTGGCTCAGAATGATGAAAATGGAACAAAAAGGGCTATCTATTACATTAGTAGAACAATTGTTTGCCATGAGTTGAACTACACATTTGTTGAGAAGGCTTGCCTGGCAGTAGTGTTCACTTCACAAAAATTCTGACACTACATGCTAGCACATAAAATCAAGCTCATTGCTAAGATAGATCCCTTAAAGTATCTACTGTCAAAAGCTATGCTCACCGAGAGGATGGCTAAATGGGTAATGATATTGTTAGAGTATGACATTGAGTATGTGGAGCGAAAGGCAATAAAAGGACAAGTCATTGCAGACCAACTGGAAAAAGCTCCCCTCTACCTAGACAACCCACTCATATCAGAGTTTCCAAACGAGTTCATTTTCAATCTCAGCATAGCAGATCACTAGAAACTATACTTTGATGGCTCCCACACGCAACATGGATTAGGAGCTGGTGTGTTCTTCATCACCCCCCAGGGGGATTGTATACCAAGATATTACAAGCTGGCATTCCCCTATACTAACAACATTGCAGAATACGAGGCTTTAACCATAGGTCTCAAAATTGCAGCACAGTGGTGAATCATGGCATTAAAGGTCTATGGAGATTCATAGCTTATCATCAACCAAGTCAATGGTGAATACCAAACTAAAGATGATAAGTTCACGCCATACAAGAAGGTAGTAGAAAGCCTCAAGGAATCATTTATTGATATCACCTTTGATCAGATACCGAGGGCTAACAACAGAGCAGCTGATGCCATTGCAATGATTAAATCCTTGCTAGATATCCCTCGCAACATCTCGAAACACGAATTCCTAGTAGAGCAGTTTCTCGTACCCACTTTCGAGGTATCGAAGTCAAAATACACGTGCAAACTCGTTGGTCCCTGTGATCTTTGGTACCATGTCATCTACACCTATCTAAAATTAGGGGTCCTCCCAGCCAACATTACCCCGAACCTCAAGTGAACCTTTGTCAAAAGGTCCTTATGATTTGTCATCCGAGGAGAAACCCTCTTCCGTAGAAGCATCGATGGAACCCTGTTACATTGCTTAAAACCTGAGGAAGCCTTGACTACTCTAACTAAGGTGCACAATGACACTTACAGTTCACACTCGAGTGGTATGATCTTGGCTAAGAAGTTGCTGAGAACTGGGTACTACTGGTTGACAATAGAAATAGAAGCACATGACTTTGTTAGAAGGTGCTTACAGTGCCAACAACATGGAGACCTTATTCATGCACCAACTCAAGAGTTGCATCCTATCATGACATCATGGCCCTTTTCATAGTGGGGGCTTGATCTCATAGGTAAAATCTCACCCACCTCATTCAACGACCACAAGTTCATTATTACCGCCACTAAATATTTCACAAAGTGGGTCGAAGTAATTCCCATGACCTACATCACTAGAAAGCAGATATCCAAGTTCATTATGAACTACCTTATTTCCCGATATGGCATCCCTCAATCCATTATCTCTGATAATGAGACACCTTTCAAGAATCAGGATGTCTGTGACTTGTGCGAAAAATTCAAAATCCAACACCGCTTCTCCACCCCATCTTACCCACAAGGCAATGGCCAAGCAGAAGCTACCAACAAAACCATACAAAAATCTTTAAGAAAATAGTCAATGACTCTGGTCGTGACTGGCATCTGCAGCTAAATCCCGCCTTATGGGCCTACTGCACCAGCATTCGCATGCCAATAGGCACCATCCCATTTTTCCTGGTTTATGGATCAGAAGCCATACTCCCAATTGAGATTGAGCTCCCGTCACTAAGGATATCATTATAGAACCTCATCACAGATGAGGAATACAGGGTCACAAGACTGAATGAGCTGGAATTGCTAGATGAACGACGCATGGATGCCCTAAACCATCTACAGGTCTATCAGAATCGCCTAAAACGAAGCTACAACAAGAAAATCAGGCAACGCACCTTCCAAGTTGGCGAACTTGTGATGAAAGAGAACCAAAAGAATGTGCTGAATCTAGAGAGTAAAGAAAAATTTGAGCCCAACTGGCTAGGACCCTTCGTCATCATAACCAGCTATAAATCAGGAGCATATCAATTAGCAACACTAGAAGGTGAGCCTCTATAGGAGCCTCTGAATAGCTCCCATCTCAAAAAGTTTTATTCCTAAGAACTTCCAAAGTATAAAACCAAAAATACAAAAACAATTAGAAAAACTCTTGAAAAACGGTTACCTTGATGAAAACCTGGCAAACAGGCGTCTTCGCGACAAATAAAATTAAAAAATACAAAAAAAAAAAATCAAAAAAAAAAAAAATCAGAAAAAAGATTGAAAACAGTAAAGAGAAAAAATCGTCCTCTAGTGAAAACCACTTCGATGGCGCTTAGGACAGGTACCCTGGTGAAAACCTGGCAAATAGGCGCCAAGTGTAAATAAAGCACTCCCCATCTACTAGGATCTGCACGACTCACTCATCCATCCCATCACATTTCATTAATATTCCATCCACCCATCCGCTCACATCCATACCATAGCCTGAGTTGATGTCCATATCATATTCCACCATAGTACTACTTGGCATATTCCTAAGGTCAGTTTTTCTTGCCTTTACTGAAGTAGTTTATCACTTAACGTTGGGGGCATGTCCTTGAAAATGGCAATGGATCAGAGTTGTGTATATATTTTTGCTCTTCTCAAAACATCGAAAACCTTAAAAAATTCAAAAACATCCAAATCATTCAAAAATATCCAAAAACATGTCAAAATCTCAGAAAATCTTCAAAAAATTTCACCATTGAGTCTTGTTAGTCTTCCACCTTGTCCGAACTACGTCGTCTTTGAGCTTGAACGTAGGCAAGGTTGATCTTTGATCATCCCCCGAGACATCTTAGGTCAGTCCTTAGGTGTCCGTCGCATTGGCAATCCGTTTGCCCATCTTTTCCACATCTTAGGTCAGTCCTTAGGCGTCTGTCGCATTGGCAATCTGTTTGCCCATCTTTTCCACATCTTAGGTCAGTCTTTAGGCGTCTGTCGCAATAAAATGGCAATCCATTTGCCCACCCATCTCATCATTGAGTCAGTCTATCGTCAGTCGAACTACATGGTCTCTGCATGTATAATGTAGGCAAGGCTAATCTATGGATCAGCTCCCAAGACCCTTAGTATAGGTCTTTAAGTCAATCTCTTCACCGTAAATCTCAAAAATACCAAAAAACATTTGTGAAACATCTCAAAATACCAAAAAACAGCCTCAAAATATCTAAAAAATCCAAAATAGTGCATCCATCTCATCTCACTTTCACCCGCGATTATCATCTCATAATAAAATCAATCGCCGCTTTCACCCTTTGGTGAGTCAGCCAGAAGAAAGTCTAGCAGGTTCAAAAGTGAACACTCTCATCATCAGAGTCTCGAAAGTCTAAATCAGTAAGCAAGCAAGTTGGTCAACTCGGAGTATCAATAACTTATCATCCAAATCAGTCCCACCAATACCCTGATTACAACATGTCCTAGGATGAAGCTTTATTGCGATGGACATAAGCGTCAAGTACCTCACAATAGTTTAGTCTTGGCTAGCAGTATGAAGAACATTAGCTTGTTTGGTTTGCTTTATTTGGTCTTTTATCGACTTATCTTATTTTGCGCTCATTCCAAGGACCTCTCGATGATGCCTAAACAAAATAGGTTTAGAGAGAAAGGAATAGGGCAAAGATCGTTGTCTCCTTTATCTACTATGCTTGTGGAATACACTTGTAAAATAACTTAGTCATGTGTACTTTGTTTGGTTTGTGGAGAGGATGTTTTAGATATCTTGTTGACCACATAGGAAGACTTGTTTTCCTGTGTTTTGACCCGAGATGTTTAGAATGTCTAAACTACATCTCGAATGATGTATGTATGCTAAGTGTGAACAAGAATACTCCTATCTATTTGATAAGTCAAAATCCATCACTCTAGGTACCATGCCATCATGTTCCTTAATACCTTGATGCATCGTACCTACGTGTGTTATCAAACATAAAATAATTGGTCCTTTGAAAATCCCAACTCTTGGTAAGAAAATCATCATCTTGTGTGGATCCTCCTTCCATTCTTCTCATTCTTCTATCTTTACTAACATTTTTATCTAAAATTGGTGTGTCACATCAAGCTATACATGAGACTACCCATAGTCGATGACTGTCTATGCATCATCAAATTTGTCTACATAAAAAAATTATCTTTCATCATCTAATCAATAGAACCACTCATCTCGCATTTTATCGTGATCTCAATCGAAAAATCATACATTTCTATTCGATATCTCGAGGGGGCAATTTACCAACATAGTCATTCTCGCTAGCGCAATAGTGGGACATCTAAAAAGATTGAAAAATTTTGAACTTTGATCACAACAATTTAATTTTTGAATCAATGCAACAAGTACATTGCTTCAAAGAGGGACAAAATGTAGATATGAAAAATGTGCAATTTCGGATTCAGCACACTTGATCCTGATTACTAACAACATTTCCTCCTAAATCATACTCTCAGCATTTCATCATATTCTGTCTCTTAATTTAATGATTCATTATTCATTTGGTTAAGGTTTTTCTCCTCCACTGATTAAATTAATCAATTTAATTTAATCAACCTTACATTTCTATTTAATTAAATAAATCATTTTATTTGATTAAATTCCCTAAAGTCTTCTTATTAAATTAAATAAATTAAACCTTATTTGATTTAATCTAACATTATCCTCTTTGGTTAAATAAATCAAAACCATTTATTTAGTTAATCATTTCTTCCCAATTTTGATTTAAATTAATTCATCTATTTAAATCAAAATTGTCAAATCACTTAAATCCTTCACTAAATTAATCAAATTCTCGATTAAATTAAATCTTTCTCACTAAAATCCTCTAGAGAATGCAACTTACACAATAAATCAATTACTTTGATTTATTTAATTCTCTATTTTCTCTCACATGACATCAAAAAATAATATTCTTTTAATTTGAATTCAAAAAAATCCAAGTGGACTTGTACATCCAACAAGGCATTCACTCTTCTTACATGTCCTTATGCATTGAACCAAGTAACATTTATTTCATTCATTTTTCTCTCTCACATGTCATTTCTCAAGTTTGAAATTTCATCTAATTGCATTTATTGACACTTTGGTCAAAATATGCACAACCTTCAGCCATTCACATCTTGATAAATGGCACTTGGCCATTGGATGTTGAATGATCTCACATTGCTCTATTTCACTCTATTTTCCAGATTGAAAATCTATAAATGAGAGGCTTTTCTCCTCATTATTCATCCACAATTTAAACAAGTATACTATACTTCAATTCATTTTCATTTCACATACTTTATGCAAGGTTACTCTCTTAAATCGAGAGCTAATCTTGTTCACTCCATTCAAGCAGCTAATCTCACCATCAACAATCATCAAGCTTACAAATAAGAATTGGAAAATGATTGATTTCGACATACCAATCAGCACCAATTCCCCCATGGGATTGATAGTTGTTCATTAGAATAAGATTTGCTTACTTCCATTTAAATTGTGCTTCACTTGTTTTTCTATTTTAAATGTTACAGTCTAATTTCATGGAGAACCTGGATTCTCTCTTGCATTTGATCTAACATCATGCTTGTTTGCTATGCTATGTGTAGGTTAATGAATTTCCCGGTTCACATTCATCATTCTAGTAAAATAAGTGAATCGAAACATACAGTTAGTTGGTCAGTAGGACCTATGCATGCCTTGATAAAATTCAGGAAAGCTAGCAAAGTTCTGAGTTTAGGTAAAAGAGAGGGTCAAAAAAAAAGAGAAACGAACACAAAAAAATCGAAATAATAGAATGAGAAACATTCAAAATGAAAAAAAAAAAATATACAAACATTAAACTGGAATGACAACAACCAGAAGACCAGATCCACTTGTCCAAGACTCAAACAGCTAGTTGTCACCCTTATCAACTTGCATTTTCTGAGACTCCAGTTGAGAAATGGCTGTCGCCCTGTTGCCAAAGTTGGGATAGTGTTAGCAAGTAAGATTATTATCAATCTTATCGATATCACTGTCATTCCTGGGTTGTCCAAAGTTATTAATAAAATATCAGCTAATGTATGGTTTTAACACAACTTAAACTCAACACGGCAGCGCCTCATTATAGTTTACCAACTCCCTTACACTCATTAAGTTCAGACACCCAACTCACTTTCAAAATGGACTCCAACACACATAAAATCCGTTTAAAATTGCTTGGAAGTCCTGCCAACCACAAACCTTTTATCCAGTTCATGCGCCAGCAAAATAATTAACTTCTTGTTCAAATGTTTAAATGCCAGATTTGATTTGCTTATGTACTTAATTAGGGAGTAATGTTGGTATAGTGCTTAAAATAATAACGTGCTATCGCATAGCAATTTTAAAATTAAATTGAATTGCATTCGCCTCATCATGAGCAACACAAGCTTCTTAGTGATGATAGTAGAAGTGTATGATATCAAGAAATATATTAAAATCTCTGCCAGATGTGATAATGGAAATTCCTTTAAGTTACGGTAGAAAAGTAAATAGAGGGGGATATATCCCTATACTCTAACAAGGAGATACTAGAGGATTAAATAAGAATTGATGAGGATAGAGACTAATCTTAGAGGAGATTCCTTAAAAAGAAAAAAGAAAAAAATATCAAAACTTCCCCTTATACGTGGCTCTCTTCCCTTCCTTTAAGGGAATGTAATATTATGTATATAAAAGGATTGATGTATGCTAGGTAATCTTGATATTTGTTTTTAAAAATAGAGAAAAAAAAGTTCTTTCCTAAAGGAGTGTATACATACTATCATATGTGAGGGAGCCCTTAAAAATAAGAGTTCTTAATTCTCTTAATTATTATTTTTAAGTGAAAGAATCATGATCATGGTTTTTCCCTTGAAACTTTGGGATTTTAATTATTTATTTTATAATTAAGCATTATGCTTATAGGTTAGCTAATTTAAATAAATAAATAAAGGAAGGAAGGAAGAAGAAAAGTTCTTTTATTAATTATCGTGGGTATATGTATAATAAAATTTTAATTGAGGTATTTATTTAATTTATTTATTTTCATAATATCTTATCCATTTTAATTTATTTTTATTTGTCATAATTTTTCTTTATAAGAATATATTGGGAGAGCTAAATGTTAGCCTATAATAAAAATGTTTTCTCATCGATAAAATTTATCTAGTTCAAACAAATTAAACTTCACGAATTTCATGTGAGACAAATTGGTACTAATATTAATACAGATATTTAAATTATTACATCTTTGACACCTCAACAAGATGACATTTATAACATTAGGGTTACATAATAGTAACTTAAAATGGTAGTTAATCTTTTCATGGATTAATAATATTTTCATTTTAAGTGTGGAGTATGTTGTTAAGGTGAGGCTTGACATCGTCAAACCCTAGCAATTATTTGAAACCTAGCATAACCTTAACTTAACTTTCGAATCATCCCATCCTTGGTGGAAGGGTGTGCATGATGGATTTCATGTACTTGATATTATTTCCTCTCCTTGACCCACTCTCAAGCGACTCATTGATGGGGGATGTTGTATGAACAACATTCCTTGATGTGTGTAGTATACGACCCTGCTAGTGCATGGTTATCTCTTATTAGTATTTTAGTTAGTGCTTTTGTAGCTTTGTTGAAAAAAATAAATTTGATGGTTGCATTTTGCCCTTCGGTCAAATTTAGGGCATTACAACTTTTTTAGATCTTATGATTTTTTGTTTTTAATTTTTTTAATTTTTTTTTGTTTTTTATCTTTTGAATTTTATGTTGCCACCAAGATGCCTCTTTTCTAGGTTTTCATTAGGGTGACCATTTTTTTAGGGTTTTTTCTACTTTTTAGGATTTTTATAGGACTTTTTAGGTTTTTTTTTCAAGACTTTTTCTGCTTTTTAGGATTTCTTCAGGACTTTTAAACATTTACTGGATGCATTATGTATAGAACTTCTTGAGATAAATATTGTTCATTGGTTCCTCAAATAGATCCCCCTCTGGTGTAGACAACTGATATGCCTTCGATCCAAAGATTGAAACAATAACAAAAGGACCTAACCAATTGGGCTCAAATTTTTCTTTCTTTTCTCAATCTTGCTGATTACATAGATTTTCTTTCAATACTAGATCACCTACTTGAAATGTCATAGGTTTGACCTTGTGATTGTAGCTCCTTGACATTCTCTATTGGTATGCTTTCAGGTGATCCACTGCGAGTTGACGATGTTCATCCAACAATTCTAGTTCTTGCAATCTAGACACACGGTAATCTTCATTTGAAATGAGTCCTTTTAAGGACACATGGAGTGATGGTATCTCCACCTCAATGGCCAATATAACTTCATCTCCTTAAACAAGTGCATATGGTGTGGCTCTCGTAGGTGTTTGGATGCTTGTACGATAGGCCCACAAAGTAGAGTTTAGTTGGATATGCCAGTCATGTCCAACATCGTTAATGGTTTTCTTTAGGATCTTCAAGATAGTTTTGTTTGAGGCCTCTGCTTGGTTGTTCCCTTGAGGGTAATAGGCTGTAGAAAATTGATGTTGAATATGAAACTTTTCATAGAGTTCCTAGACGTCTTGATTCTTACAAGGTCTACCATTGTCAGTGATAATGGATTGATGGATACCATACCTACATATGAGGTAGTTTAGGATGAACGATAAGATTTGCTTCCTTGTGATGGCAATTAGAGGCGCGGCTTCAACCCACTTCGTAAAGTACTATGTGGCTGTGATGATGAACTTGTGTCCATTGGACGAAGATGGGTGAATTTTACCTACAAGAACCAATCCCCACTGAAAAAATGGTGATGTTGATGCAAAGGGATACAAATCTTGTGCTGGTGCATGGATAAGATTACCATGGATCTGGCATTTCCTACATGTCTTGACAAACTAGAAGGCCTCTCTATGCATAGTCAGCCAGTAGTATCCCAAACGAAGGAATTTCTTAGCGAGGGTTAGACCACTTGAATGAGTGTCACAAATTACTTCATGGACCTCTCATAAAGTCATTTTAGACTCGTCATTTTCTAGACATCATAAGAGAGTTCCATCAAGACCTCGTCGATAAAGTACATCTGCTATAAGGGTATGACAGGTAGCTTGGCGGATGAAGTTTTGTTTTTGGTTTCGAGAGAGATTGAGAGGTAGGGTATTATCTTTAAGGTAAGTGTAAATATTCCCATAGATGGAGGTATTGACATCGTCTAGGTGGCATATAAGTTGGGATTCAGGGTCGTCATAAGTACGGGTAAACAGTTCCTCCACCATGAACTCATAACAATTTTGTTTTTCTGGAATTTGTAGCAAAGAAGCAATGGTAGCCATCACACCAGTAGGCTTATTTTCAATCCTTGGAATTTGAGAAAACTTTATGTCAACAAAGTATTTCTTGAAGTCATCAATCATCCTTTTATAGGGCATTAGTTTGTCATCCTTGGATTGATAATCATCGTTAACCTAATTAATGACTAGTTGAGAATCCTCGTAGACTTACAGCTCTGTAATTTTCCATTCCATAGCTATCCCGATTTTGATGATAAGTTCTTCATATTCTATTGTGTTGTTAGTGAAAGGAAACATCAAGCGATATGATTTCAGAATAGTGTGCCCTAGGGGAGTGATGAATAAGATTCTTGCTCCTGATCCATGCTAAGTATAGGAACCATCAAAATACTACACCCACTGCTTTTTTGTTATTGTTAGGACATGTGCATCTGGAAATTTAACATGTAGGGGATGATCATCATGAATTGGTGCCTCCGCTAGTTGATTGGCGATAGCCCATCCTTTGATTGTTTTCCTATCAACATATTGGATATCAAATTCACTGAGTATCATTACCCATTTGCCCAATCTTCCTGTCAGGTTTGCTTTACTAAGGAGATATTTTAGCAAAGCTATCTTGGCTATGAGTTTGACTGTATGAGTCAACATATAGTGTTGCAATTGTTGAGTAGAAAACACTATAGCTAGATAGGCTTTCTCAATGGATGTATAGTCGATTTCATAACCATTTAGAGTTCTACTAGTGTAATAGATCACTCTCTCCTTTCCTATTGAATCTTCCTATGCCAACAAGGCTCTTAATGATCGGTCAGTTATGGCGATGTATAATAGAAGAGGCTTTCCTTCTACTGGAGGTGCTAGAATAGGTGGACTCATTAGGTATTGCTTCAGCTGATTGAAAGCTACCTCACATTTTTCGTCCCATTGAAAGGAAACATTCTTGTGCAATAGATGAGTAAAAGGATGGATCTTATTAGCTAGTCATGATATGAATCTTTTGATTGATTGGAATCTACCTTGAAGGGACCTTAACTAAATGATGTTTTTTGGAGGTGACATCTCCATTATAGCTTTCACCTTTGCAGGGTCTATCTCAATACCTTTTTCTAACACTATATACCATAGTAACTTTGATGACGTTACCCCAAATACACATTTCTTTGGGTTTAGGCAAATGTTGAACTTATCTAATTAGGTGAATAGTTTGTCTAATATCTCCAAATGTCCTTTTCTAGTGTAAGATTTTTCCAACAAGTCGTCCACATAGTCTTCCATGAAGGTATGCATCATGTCATGGAAGATGGTTGTCATAGCTCTCTGGTATGTGGCCCCTACATTTTTCAACCCGAAGGGCATGATGTTTCAATAGAAGGTTCCCATGGGCAAGTGAAAGTTGTCTTGTCCTAGTCTTTAGGTGCTATCTTGATGTTTTTATAGCTAGAAAATTCATCCATTAGTGACAACATGCCATGACCTGCTGTCAAGTCTACAATGATATCAATGTTTGACAAGGGGAAATCATCTTTTAGGCAAGCCTTGTTGAGGTCCCTAAAGTTGGTATAAATCTATATGTTTCCATTAGGCTTTGAAATAGGTACAATGTTGGATATCCACTCTGCATAGTCAATGGGTCTGATGAATCCTACATCCAATAACTTCTTTAGTTCCACCTTCACCAATAGGGCAATATGAGGATGCATTTTTCTCAACTTTTGCTTGACTGGTTTGACTCCTGAAGGAAGGGATAAATGATGCATGATAAGATCTGGATCTATCCCTGGTATATCTGCATACAACCAAGCAAAGTTGACTTTCCACTCTTCAAAGAACTTAGCAAAGTTAGGCTTTTCTAGTTCTGTCAATGATTCTACCAAATGGAGAGTCTTCACTATTTATGCATTACCGACATTGATGGACTACGTTGGATCGATCAAGACTTTGGATCTTTACAAGAAGTGTTATGGGAAAGTGTCAAATTTCCCATCCTTCGGTGCCTTGGAGGGTTTTTCACCATCAGATACGCTCTTTAATTTTACTCTTTTTTGATTTGATACTGGCATAGAATGGTTTTTACCATCAGATCTTTATTTTGTTTCATTTATTTTGTAGTTGGGAAATTTGGCACTCCCTTGTCTGGAAGCTTCATTATGACGTTCAATGGTGGAAATTGTTTCAGGATTACCAACGTAGAGGAAGTTGACGATTGCCTCATCATTTGAAAAGGTGGGGATATTGATAGGTTCGGTTTGGTCCCTATCTATGAGTTCGGTATGTAGTAAAAGTAGGGGGTCATTGGATGGGTTTAGATTAGATGTCGTCAGGGTCCTAATGGAAATGTTGTCATCGAGTATTACTATGGCAAGGTCAAGATCTATGATTTTGCTCTCTTCCGAGTGATCCATCTTGCGAGGAGTTTGATCATCTTCACTTGAACCATCGATATTTTGTGATCCTAATTCAAGTGGTCTTAACCTTGAGCTTTGTCCCTCCTCGAGTGTGGGAGTATATTTGGGTATCACATCAATTTCCTTATCATGACAAGATTCTTCTAATAGCGAATCCCACTCATATTCATTGGAATCGGTTTCATAGTGATCACTTGCTTGAAGCTATAGGATCCATTCAACAAACTTTCTTTTTAGGTCCTCCTTTGTTTCTTCATCCTTTTGATGTTCTTTATACCCCAACCCTGTCTTGTCTTTTGGATTTGTTATAATGGGTTGGATCTAGGTTCTATGATACCTTCTTTCCTTTTTCCAATAGGTCCTTGTCCTTCATATCCCATTTTTTCCAAGATTGAGAATCCTTTGCCATATTGAGTGGTTTGGACATTAGCCATTGTTGCTTGGGAATCAGTTTCATCCTTCTAGAGCTAGTTCAAGATGTCTATGTCATCAAATTCCTTGGCTTGAGTGCTTGCTTTTATGAATCGACCATCAAAAAGTGTGATAGGTTGTGAGGTTGATTCTGACAAGGTTGATGGTTGGCCATGGGATTTTGGTGAAATTAATTGCGAGAGGCAAAGGGATTGTTTAATAGAGTATTCACCTACACCTTTATCTTTGACTTGGACTTTCTTCTTAAATTGTTTGGCCAAAGTATTAAGTTGAGCTTCGGGATTGGTAGATGCAGAGGGGCTAGGTTCCACCTTTTTCTCAAGTTAGTTGGACAAGGAACTTGGATGATTTACTTCATTGGAGGATGTGTCTAGCAATTTTGACCATGGATTGGCTTGACTTGGATTATTGGAGGTGTCAGAGGTGGAATCGGGAGCTTCTCGGTTATGAGGCACAAACACATCCTAGACAACCTTAAGGGTATTGCAATGTTGGGGACTATTAGAATCAGTAGGAATAGTAATTTATTTCCCATTGCAAGGAAATTTTAGACACTAATGATATGTTGAAGGGATAACCTACATTTCATGGATCCAAGGACAACCCAAGAGTATATTATATGTCAAATCTTTATCCAGAACTTGGTAAACCACATCTTTCTGAATTGGACCAACCCGAATTGGTAGCACTATCAATCCCTTTCAAGCTCTTTCCTCGTCATCATATGCTTTGATGGTGATCTTTTTCCTTGCATCTATTGCATTTTCAGAGAACTATAGTGCACGAACAAGATTTAAAGTACATATATTAAGATTGGCTTGTCCATCTATTAGGACACACTTGACTTGAATTTTATGGATTAGGAATTCAATATGGAGCACTATGTTATGAGGATGGGTGAGAGATACGTCATCATTTTCTGAAAAGGATAAGCAATGAGGTGCAACTAGATGTCCCACCATGGCTTGGAAAGTGCAAACTTCCAAATCATTTGGTACTGTTGTATCAACTAGGGCTTTTTCCAAGATCTCCTTATGAGTGGGAGAGATTTGAAGGAGCTCCAATATTGATATTTATGCAAGGATCTTTTGGAGTTGATCAACAATGTTATATTTATGAGATGGGGCATCAGGTGTTTTAGAAGTGTTTCCCTTCAAAATATATTTGGTTTATGCCCTTGTGGTTACGTTTATGGGTACACTGTCTTGTTTTCCTTTGATCTTGATGACATTAATTTGATTATCTATTGCAACAATGTCTTGTTGGGTATTATGGACCTGATTAGAAAGGATGTTGGTGTCATTGATTGGATGGTTGGTTGCAACAAGATCTGGTGTGTTATTGATTTCAATGTCGTTTATGTGATCTTCAACGACTGAGATATGATAGATGGTGCCATCATAAACATAGTTCACACCTTTTCCTTTCCCATTCGTGTTAGAAGATTCTCCTTTATCATAATTTGGCAAAGGGTTTTTGAATACCGCATGATCAGTGTTTGCTTGGGATTCTTCAATTTGTATGACCTTATTGTCAATCAAATCTTGTATCTTGTATTTTAATTGCATGCAACTATTGCTTAGGTGACCTTTGTATCAATATAATACACAAAAATGGGCTTCGTTCTACCATGATGATTTAACTTTGAGTTCAAACCCTCTATTGTTGGGTAGAGTAATAATATTTTCTGCAATAAGTTCCTTCAATGCAGATTCATATGATTGACCCAAAGGTGTAAAATTTTAGTGATTGTTTGTTGTTTGATATGGTAACGTCCTGGGTGTTGTGTTTCTTTGATTGTTTTGAGTATTGCCTCGGTTGGTATATTGGATGTTGCTTTGGTTGGTATTTTGGGTGGTCTTTTGATTGGTGTTCGAGGTGCTTCCTGAAAAATTGAAGACTAGTTTACCATTATGCATTTCAGTTGAAGTATCATTGCCGTTATTTTTGTATTTCTTCCAAAGTTTTGGTTTTTCATTGTTGGAGGAATTAGATGAATTGCTTTCGTTATAAATTTTCAAAATTCCCCTCTTGACCAAGGCTTCCTCAATTTTGATCCCATTTTTTATTATCTTTTCAAAAGTTGGAGGACATTGTAATTCAAGCCTATAAGTCATGTCATCATTTAAGTTATCAATAAATACCTCCATCTTTTCTTTTTCTAGTATAGGATGGGGATACCTTGCAAATAACCTTCTCCACCTTTGTAAGAATACTAGGAATGATTCCCCTTTCTTTGGTTTGACATTGCAAAGATCCTTCATTGTGATTTCATGTTGAATATTAGATGAGTATCAGGTGATAAACTTCTTGACTAATTCCTCAAAAGATTTGATCCCTCAGGGTAGTTGTGAGAACCATTGCATACATTTCCCTCCCAAACTGCGTGGGAATAATCTGATTAGGTAAGTGTCTTCATGGGAAAATTCAATACTCATAGTTCTAAATTCCCTTACATGATCGATGGGATCTGTCTTTCCATTGAATTTTTTAAATTTTGGGAATTCACAATGGCTCGCGAATGGTAGCAAGTTGATGCTTGGATCAAAAGGGTAAGAGCATATATCCTATATTGAGTACCTCTTAGTGGTCCCAGTTTTCATATTTTGCATTTGTTGTTGGAGGGTTTGTATTTGTTGTGTTAAGGTAGCCATGGGAAAATTAGTCTCTGTTTCCTTTCTCGTTTCAGTTGCTATTTCGGTTTCTATCTTCCTAGGAGTTTTTTGCAATTTTGTGACATCGAAATCATCAGGTAGTTTGACTCCTTTGATTTCTAACATCAAAAGATATTTCTCACCCTCTTTCTCAAAAATCCTCTCCATGAATTTATGAAAATTGGGGTCTTGTTGGGCTTGTTCTATGTTTTCATATGGTATTTCTTCTATCTCCTCTGGACGAATTCTGAAAAAGGGATTCTCTTCTCTTTTCGCCATGGTGTTTTGGTTTTTTATTTCTTTTTTATCAAGTTTTTTCTTTTGCAATCTTGTTTAGATGGGCATAAAAGTAATGAATTTTTTTTGAATGTTTGACCAAAGTTTGGGAGTGCCAAGAAGATTGGTTAGAATCTGATTAAGCAAGCTTTATTTCGGGATGAAGGATGATGAATCCTGATGAAGGATGATAATTCCTGATGGTGAAATGCAGTTGCTAAATCAGAAATGGGTGTGATGAGGAGGCACTTTTGAATGCTTGATCAATGATTAGATGATAGATTTTCACTTGAAAATTCTAGTTTCAATAAGTTTGCGATTCTAATTTCTCTATTGTATCAACTGATTTGGATGGTTGGATTATTGTATTATCGGTTATAGAATGTAAGAATGACGAATGGGTTGACTATGATTATGCCTTTATGAAAGAGCTCTTCGTTGATAATAAGCTTGTGAATACAAAGGCTCTAAAGAAAAATCTTCAGTATATCCTCTATCAAAGTCATCATATCAATGGATGAAAGCTTGATAGTCAAGCAAGAACTTCCTACTTTTGTACAAGAATCATCTTCTTTTCAAAATTTTCTTGTAGCTAAGTTGTTTCTTTGGTTTCCTGATTCTTTTAGTAAGGGATTTCTTGATAAATGTTGTTGATTTCCAATCCCTTAACATAAAATGACACTGGTTTCAGATTTAGGACAAGGAAAATATGTTGTTTGAGAAGGAATCTCTAAAATTGGATGTCGGTTTGCAGATGGGAAGTCAAATTTAGTTTTATGTTTGCAGATTTATTGAATGTGCTAAAACAGTGCCCAGATGCTCTAAAACTTAGATGGGATATAGAATGGTACAAATTCACTATGGGAAGGACTGGACCCACTAAAATAAGCAATGGATGTGCTATAACAGCAACTGAATGCACTGCAAGATGGCATAAATGTGCTATAACAGAGGATGGATGCGCTAAAACAACAACTGGATGTGCTATTTTGTGACAGCTATGCACCAAAATAGTAGTGGGATGCACTGAGAGATGCAAGCTATGTGCTAAAATAGTTAATGGATGTGTCAATTTGGAAAAATACTTTCTAGTTTTTGGCAGTTTGACATATTTTTTTGGTTTCAACAATGAATTTTGGGACTATTTGGTTCAGATTTTCTTTTGAATCAATAGTTATACATGTTTGTCTGATGTTTTGTTTTATATTGGTTTAAAAACACATTGGTAAAGACACATCAAACAAACAGGATTATTAGGCTATGTAAGACAATATTCTGTTGGATTCCATGCAGATTTTACTCCAATTGCACTTATTCTTAGCGGGTAATTTAGAAGCTTGGCCGCACAGGCTCCCCCTTATAGTGCACTCACTTATTAGGCCAACCAAGCTTCAAAATCCCATGAATCTCCCATGGCAAGTTGTTCACCTCTACTCAAAAATATGAGAATGCGAATGTCTTGGTAATGACCGTTGTTGCACCAAAGAATAGATGAGGGTAATTTTTGGCTTACTACAACAAAGGGGTTTTAGTAGGGGCATTTTGTTCGTGGGGGATCATCCATGCAGAAAGAGACCATTGTTTCCCTTCTTATCAGAACAATCCTCATGATACTCAAACTTTCCTCAAGTAACCACATTTATATCTCGGGTGGAAGTCGCTTGGCTTTAGCATGTTCCTGGTTGGGTCGTTCCCTCCTTTCGAAGCGAGGAGGTAGGCCCTCTAAGGTTCAAAATGAAAATAAAATGAATGGGTCTAGATTTTTGATCACCTAGTTAAGGGGAGAGCATACACGCCTACCATTCCAAACACAACAAACATGGTGTAAATTTATCCTTCCTAGTTATGCTAGATTCCTAACTTAACCAATGGAAAATGTCAACTAGATTTAACCCTGCAACCAATTTTTTAGTGGTTTCAATCCATTATTCTTTCACAATGTTCTTTTATTTGTTCTAGCAAGGTCTTTGACTGCGTATAAGATTCTTGCAAAATAGAAAAGAACCAATTAGTTTGGAGAATTTGGAAAATTTGCAACAAAAATTAATTGTGCCATTAGAGTGATTGAATGCGCTAAAACTCAGACTGAATATGCTAAACTACTGAATGCACTAAAAGAATGACCAAATGCGCTAAATGATAGACTAAATGGGCTAAACTGGAAAAGCATAGAATGAAATTAAAAAACCCCTGATGTGCCGAAAGAGCAGTTGGATGCACTGAAACAATGACCCAATGCACCAAAATAGAAACCGAATGCGCTAGAAGAACCGCCAGATGCGCCAAAATAGGAACTCAATGCATTGGAAAAGTTGACAGATGCGCCAAAGAAAAATTCATATGCATCGTTCCAAAAATTTTAACGAAACTTGCAAAGAAAAACTCAACAGAAAACATATTAACGAGGGGCTCGGGCCCCATGGTGGGCGCCAATTTATGTGTGCGATTAAAATACATCAGTGAGAGTAATAAAACATAACTAAATACACACATCAATGAAATGTATTACATCTAATGAAAGAGAAATAATAAAACAAACTATTATAACGCTGCATTCAAAATCATTCCACTGTCCTCTATTCTTGGTGATTCCTCAATTCATGCTCTTACAATTATTTGTTTCACATGAATCTATGAAATAGCAACCTAAGAAATGAGAAGTTAATTAGGCAATGTAAACTACATGCCTACATCTATATTTTTGTGTTTTTGAAGATAAATGCTAAATGATCTATGATGAGATGTTGTTGTGGAAATGATACTAAAAATAATATTGTAAATCTAATGATCGTGCATAAAAGATGTAAGAAACTAAAATGCTCAAATGGAAATGCCATGATAATGCTAAATAAACTAAAACACTAAAATGCAAACTACAATGCTCTCAAAATGCTCTCTAATTGTAATGAGATTTCCACATCATCAACTTGTCAAATTCTCCTTCTTAAAATTTATAGAAATGTGCTCTATTTATAGATTTCTCCAAGCTAGGAATGATGTGGTGGTGATGAATGGTCGAGATTGTGATCCTGCGGCATCAACGGTTGAACACAAAGAGGCTGGAGAGAATCATGGAGGTGGTTCCCTAAAAGGGAACACTTTGCCAAGTGTTGAAGGGAATTAGTGGAAAGAAGAAGCCATGTGTCCAAGGTGGTTTCAAATTATTTATAGGTTGTTGATGGAAAATCCATATTTTACAAATTAGAAAATTCAATTTCATGTGACACATGGTGAGGAGGCAGGTGAGGTGGAAGGGAGTTAGAAGAATATGTAGAAATGTGCCAATTTGAATTAAAAATTCAAATTTAAATGAAGAGGGTAAATTAATTAAATAACAAATTTGTTAATTTGTTAATTTGTGCATTTAACTAATTTAAGAGGAAAATGATTTTGGAGGCCAATTTGAATTAAAAAATCAAATTTAAATGAAAGAGGGAAAATTAACTAAATGAGAAATTAGTTAATTTGTGCATTTAATTAATTTAAGAGGGAAATGATTTTGGATAAGAAGAATATTTAGAAATGAACTATATAAATAACTTTTGCAATTTATTTATAAGTAGAGGATTTAAGATTTTATTAATTAAATAACAAGTATTTAATTAATTTGTGCTCAGACCATTTTTATGTGCATATAGTAATAATAGAAATATTTAATCTACATGATTTTTTGTTACTATAGGCATGAGTGTAGTGAATGAACATTGGTCAAAATTTTCTTGGACAAGAAGGATGTATTGTAGTTGCTTAATTCCCATAAAAGTGGAAGAAGAGAGTGGAATTTGGTGGAGGTGGTCGATCTCTCGTGGGATTGATCCCATGAAAGAGGAGAGAAGATAATTGAGTAATTGGAAGAGGAGAGGAGAGAACCATTAGCAGTAGAGGATATTTCATGTTGGACATGATTCCATTAGAATAAAGAAGGAGAGGATGCAGATTTATGGGAGGAAGATGGTGAACATTTTGATAAAGTAATAGAAAGGAAGAAGAAATAAAACTTTATAGGGTAACATACTAGCATTGGAGTATGTTGCAATTTGATTGTAACTTGAAAGGGTAGTTCTACTACTGAAGTCCATTTTGTAAGTCTATGCTCACAAACTTCCTACTTGGCATGTCTGAAGCAGGAACATCTAGGGGTACTACCAATCAACATCAACTAAAAATAAAGTATTTTTATTTTTATTGTTTCCGAAGGTTTGGTGATTGTGTATTTGGAGAAATAAATTACAATATTAGGTCAAAATATTGTATTAAATGGTTGGTATTAATTTTAATATTACAAATACTGGTCTGGGAGATAGAGTAGGAGGTAATTTGAAACTTGAAATTTAGAATGCTAGTATTGGCATTGATTTTTGGGGGAGTTACAACTTGTGACAAATCATTAAATGTTCCTTAATTACAGTAATGGAGAATCTAGGCACCCATCTTGAGTTGATTGTCTTTTTCTAAATTGGGTCCTTATTTATAAAGAGTGGGAATCCAAGTTGTCACGTAATCTTGGAAATTTCTAAGAAGTGTCCATTTGAAAATTATTTTTTAGAATTTAATATTTTATTTTAAGACATTTATTATGATTTTTCCATTCTATGTGTAGTAGATGGGAGTTACAACAAATGGAGGTGGTGGTTACTGTGTTGAAGGTTGAGACTTGACAATTTTGAGATTGCCATTTTCCAAAATTTGGAAGAGGTTTTTGGCATAATTCTTGGAGAAGAGAAAAACTCCTTGATTTTGTACGTTTATGTAGTTGCAAATAGTTTTTTGAATCAAAATATTTTTTTAGCAGATTTTTCCTTTGAAGGTTGTAGGTTGCAAGAACTAGGATTTTGTGAAAGAATATTGATTGAAGGAGACCATTTTTGTGATTGATCTTTGCTGTTATAAATCACTTTTATATCAGTTTTGAAATGGATTTCATCAGCCCATGTGGATGCAAAACATTTCAATTTTAGATTTCTTTTGTTATTATGTAATTTTAGTAGAGTTTAAATGAGAACCTTAAGACACTTCTTGCAGATTTTTGTCATTTCAAGCATTTTCTAAGTTTATTTTTTTATTATTGTGAATTTGTGATTGAGGGTTTCAAATTTCCCTTACATCAACTACAAACTCTTTCTTCTTATTATACTAATTAAAATATTATTTTAAATATTAAATAGTTACCCAATTGATGTCACCCCATGCAGATAGCTTGGTGTCCCTATCTTCAAAGGTATTATCAGAACAAAGCTTTGGGAGAAAATAAAAGAGAAATGTAGAGACAAAGCCCTTAGCTAGAGAGGAAAATGGCTCACTCTCATAGGAAGGATCACAATGATCAAAGCAGTGCTCTCAACAATTCCTATCTATGCCATGTCCACCATGCAACTAACGTCAAAAGCAGCTGCTAGCCTAGAAAGCATTCTAAAGCAATTCTTATGGAAAGGACCCAATGAAACACACAAAGTACCCCTAGTTCATTGGGATGAAGTTTGCAAACCTCAATTTGAGGGTGGGGTGGGAATAATGAATCTAAGAGCTCACAACATGGCCCTGGGTGCGAAATTGGTTTGGAAGATGTACCACTCTCTGCACCATCTTTGGTGCAAAATATTGCAGCAAAAATACCTTGATTCTGACACCCCCAAAAGGATCCTAACAATCGCAAATACACAAAGTGGATCTCATCTATGGAATTTTATGCTAAAATGTAGACACTTAATCACAGATCACATCACCTGGCAGATAAACAGTGGAAAAGAAGCTAATTTTTGGCTGGACTCTCTAGATGGACATGAAGCACTAGCAGAAACACCAGAATTAAAAGATCATATCCATTCCCTAAGAGATAAATATGGTCAAAAAGTTAGAGAGTTCATAGTCCCTGATAGCAATAACATAAACAAATGGATTGATTTACAATCCATACAACTAAAGGAATCATCAAAGGTGAAGCTACTGGAAATAATGAAGGAGAGGAAGGTGTGCTTAAACAACCAAAAGGACAAGATCATCTGGTGTGGGGCCAAATCTTGCAAGTACTCGGTGAAACTAGCATATAAAATCCAGATGATAGAATGAGAAAACAAGTGGCCACATAAATTATGTTGGGCTAGGTGGATACTCCCAAAAGCAGGAGCTTTCATGTGGACAACATCACATAGAAGAATTCTAACTATAGATACACTAAGAGCCATAAGGATTGAAGGCCCACCCTGGTGTGTCCTGTGCAAACAGAATGGGGAAATTGTAGACCATATCCTTTTGAACTGAACTTATGCAAGACATTGTTGGGACTGGCTACAAATAAATCTAAACTGGAGCACACCAAGAGTGAAAAATCTAAGAGACTTCCTCCTCAACTGGCCAAACCTCAAAAAAGACACTTTTTGGGGATTAATATGGCAAGAAGCCCCTTCTATCTTAGTATGGAATATCTAGAAAGAGAGGAATAGATGGATCTTTCAAGATAAAACAAAGAAAACCAGTGAGCTACTTGAAGACAGTGAAAGGAATATCTTAGAAAAAATGAACTAAACAGAAAGTTGCCAAGAAAATCCAAATTCACATCCTAGGATGAAGAACTAATGAAGGCTTGGAAAAAACTAAAAGTACCTCCCTTCTATCAGTTCAAGCCTAATACTAAAAAAGAAAGATTGAACGCCAAATGGAAACCACCAAAACATGGTAGACTTAAGCTAAATACAAACAGAGCTGCCAGAGGTAATCCTAGCAAGGCAGGCTGTGGATGTATAATTAGAAACAACCAAGGATAACTGGAAGGTGCCATGTCAGTAAAAATACCAATAGCCACAAATAATGTGGCATAAATTGAAGGGATTCTTTGAGGGCTTCAGCTTTGCAAAGAAAGAAATCTTAGCAACATAGAGCTTGAAAGTGATTATACAATATGTATCAATGCAATAATAAGAGGTCAAATTGGGGACTAGATCCTCCAATCCAAAATAAGAAAAATTAAAGAATTAATGCAAGAATTAAAGGTCCAGACAACAAACCACACTTACAGAGAAGCAAATAAAGAAGCAGATTTCCTGGCTAACCAAGGCATAAAACAACAAGAGGAGGTCAAAATCGGAATGGAAGCAAATCTCTGGATAGGTTTTGAAGCCATCACATTATATTAGGAAAACCAAAGGGAATCCAATCAAACTAGGTAGTTTTGATTAAGAACCAGAAAGGAAAGCAAAAGGATGATCACCAGGTAAGTAGTGGCACAGGTAAGGATAACTGACCATGCTCGCTCATATTCTAAAACTGGTAGGCTAGGCTACTCTTGAAGCATTAACTGACTAAAGTACTAAACCTGCATGAAATAAGATCTTCCAAGAAGAAGATTAATATGGCTATTCACACACTACAAATGGCAGGCTGACCTAGAATTGACTAGACTCTCCTAAAATCCTTAAACAAGTGCTACCTAAAGCAAAGAAATTTCTCACACATGTCCAATACACACCATCACACAGTGAGAAGGTCCTAGCCGTAAACACTAAACCCAATTAAAAAGTGTGAAACCAAGCAAGATACAATATATGTAGCAAGTCTAGGCTTAAAATGTTAAGCTAGGAAATGGACCAAACCGGTATAAGGCAATAATAATCCTTTGGGGGAAGCTACCTGAAGACCCAAAAACTATAAAAAGAACTATCTTGTTAGGATCCTGATATGAGTGAAATCCTGAAAGCTTTAAAGGAACGAGCTTAGGAGTTGAAGGATGGTTTGGGTTCAGGAAAACCCTTATTAATTTTGCTAATACATTTGTACCCAGTCAGTAAATAAGTACGAATGTTTAGGTAAGAAATACAAAGGAAACTTAATCAAGCAGTGTGCAGCTAAATGCAAACTCGATAGGCTCATGAAGGTTGCCTCAGTAGGCAACTAGTGTCTTAAAATGCTGGAAAGCATAAAACATGGGCTTCCCTACCCACGGTACATGGGGGTTAAGATGTCAATTGAGCTTTACCATGATAATTTAATATAGTCATTGTAAATTCAGCCTCCATTAAGTAACCTAACATCACCAAAACTCTAGGTTCGTTGTTAATATTAGTTTCTGAGAAGCAAACAAAAATAAGTGATCCCAAGGAGAAGGTATGGTTCTGGCTCTATAAGCTATACTCTATTTTAAGTGGCGGCATGTAAAATAATTGATCTTTAAGAATCATTTTTCAATGCAACTTTTAGCTAGTTAAAACTCTGTTTGTAAATAACTAGCAGCCCCCCTTTTAAGGAGCTAATACAGGAAGTTCCCTGGTGCTAGAGTGGCAATGGTGTAAACTAGGATAGGAAACACCATAATTTGTTATCTTGTTTTGTTAATGTCTTAAGGAACCTCTCATCATATTTTTCCCTAAATAATTAATAGTTCTCTTGTCTCCTACCCTACTGGGACCCCAAAATAATAAGCCAAGTTTTATATGGAAATCTTGAGCCATTGCTTTTATGGAAAACTTGCGCATAGTTATCTTGGTATTTTGAAACAAAGCTGCTAGGATACCTCAACAATTATGACTCCTACTATCCACACATAGTAAAGTTAAACATTTTTCAACCGAATCTATGTAAAAACCAACTCTGAAAATAGTTGCATGTTCAAAATGCAAAAGGGTATTCTAAAACTAGTAAAATTTTAAAGGCACGTTTTTATAAAATGGGTTAAAAATATTTCTCTGTGGAAGTTCAAAGTGTAAATAGACTTTCATAAGGATAGTATCTTAATAGGCAAAGTTTACCCATATGTGTCCTCATCACAAAGTAAGAAATTATCAATATCCCATTTTGGTCCCATTTGAACATTCACCAAGGTGGGCAACAACAAATATACGCTATTATCGAAAAGTTGGTGCTTAAATTTATTAAAAAATTATTGAGCACAATGTTGAATCAATGCCTTTTTGGGCTTGAAAATGAACCAAGGCTCCTCATTGTCAACGTAAATAGCTACAACAAGCAACAAAAGCAAAATGAGGAGGAGCGAAAGGCTTATCTCCGATGTAGCTGGTGACCTTCATCAAAAACTGTCAAGCCACTATGATTTCTTGGCTAGTACATGGCGAAGGAGCTTCATAAGGTACTTCACTGGCCACCTCATAATAGTATCGATGATACTGGAAAGTGGTACCCTCAAACGTCCTAGTCTCTAGCATAGTGCGGACGGCTAAGGAATTCCTCCCCCTGGCAGGCAACCCAGTGTATTGCTCATAGCCCACCCAAAAGGGATGGATCAAAACTCTCCTTGGGAATTTTTGACACCATATCTCCGAAGATATGCAGCCCCAACAACTTGCCAACAAACTGGGAGAGATCTCTATGTTGCAGTGACATTTTTCATTGTCTTGTTTGAATCCGCCCACCCAAAATCATTCCAACAATGAAAAGGATCACAGAGGAAGATTACAGCCCCTTGGATTGTTATTTTTCCCAACACTATTGGCAAGAATGAATTTTGCTCCCATTCTCAACCTAAGTTGATCAACAACAAATAGTCTGGAAGTAGATTGAACGAAGCAACAGAAGTGTGACGGTAAGGTAAAATCCATTACAGCCTAAAGGGATCAAACAAAAACTAAAAACTAAGAAACTTAATACTTTAATGGAGTTAAGACTCACAGAGGCATGTTAGGTGTGGCTATAAGTCTCTACACTCAAACAAGAAAAACTAGGTTGTAAGAAGGTGAGAGAACATCAAAGATCTGAAAAGATGCATAAATCTTCAAAATCTGCTAAGTAACAATCCCGATGCGCTAGAAGTCATGTCAAGTCCTATCTTTTGGTAGATGGCAACGTAGACCAATAAATGGCATCAAACGAGAACAATTAGTTTTTGGACGGGCACTGTTAGTATCAGCCACGTAAGGAGGCGTTGAACGATGCTATACGTGGTGGTTGTGTCAACATGGGTTCTAACTTCATAAAGCACAAATCGATGATGGTCATAACCGTATCATGACACGTTGGTCTTTGTCAGAACATAACGAGGAAGTCATCCAATAAAATAGACTTAAAAATGGGTGTTACCCCATCATGGTAACGACTTACCAATAAATAAATAAAAACACTTGATGAATATTAAGTTGATTGAATCAACTATTGAAAAATATTTTAAAATACTTTATTTTGTTTTATATTATTCTTGATTAATTAAACTATTTTTTTTAGACTACAAAAATCGGGTAGCACGACCCCTTATAAATTGCAGTGTGCCTAGTCATATTTTTAATGTGACCGGCGGTGCTAGCACGACACACCCTTCGATACCACGGGGGTGGGGGAGACTAGACCTCGCGACCAACCTCTTGAAATAGGAAAGGTTTAGCCTACTGAGCTAGGGCCCCAACCCCAATTAAACTAATTTTATTTTAATTGTTAATGTTGTATTATATTTTATATTTTAGTTTCTAAATATTGTATAAATTTATTTATTTTTTAATTATATTGTGTGGGCTCTCAAATTTACTTATAAGATTAACAAAGTGTTCCTTCATATGAAAGCTTACATTATTTTTTTATCATAATATTTTAAATAATTAATTATCTATAAGTTTATATTATGTAACATAATGTAAATAGTTATTGTTGGGTTCAGTTATTTTGCTAAATTTCACATCTTTTATTAATATATGCAACCAAAATATTGTTGGATTAAAATATATCAATCTAAAAAAGGAAAATATTTTTAAAAATTGATATGATTTAAAGTAAATATAATCAATAAGTAGATAAATATGTGATTTGTTTTAATAAATAAATTAAAAAATGAACAACAAATAATATGAGTAATTAAAAAAATAAATTAATATGATAAATTCAATTTTGAATGTTTACAAATTAATAAAAAATAATAAATACTTTCAATTAGAAATATTACGGTAGATGATAGAATATAAGCCATTAACTAAATATAGATGTTAGTGATAATAAAAAAAATGTTTCAAAATTAGTAAATGTAACCACTTTTGTAATCGTAGATAAATATTATGATTAGAGATATATTCTCTTAGATTTGAGCTTAGACTCCACATCCAATCTTTCAAAAAAATAGAGATAGATTTTAGCCCATCAAATGATTCCTCAATCTGGGTTTGCCTAAAAATAAGATTTTGTTCTTTCTTAATCTATAATTGATAGGGATAATTGATTACCCTATGTCAAACCATGTAAGGATATTAATTTAATTAAAATACTAAAGATACTATTTTAAAAAATACAAGATGGCCTAGCTTTTTGTGCAATGTAAGTTATCTAAGAGATGCTCCTTGATAATATGAAAAAATAACAATAAATAATCCTAAGAATGAGGCCCAACATGTAATAATTGGATCTAGTGATATGTATAATGAACTAGCACTACCTATTTAAATACATCACGAAAAATAAAATAAATTCTCACACCTTGAGCTGACACACAATAGTAAAAAAGAGAGGAAAAGTTGGATCTAGATTGGAATATAATTTTAAAAATCTAATGGATCATTTTTATGAATTTATAGGTGATCTAATCACTTCTACAACTATTACCTAACCGAGGGAAGAAAGGGGTAAATTAAAGTTAAGTTTAGTCCTTGTAAACAAGTAAATATAAGAATAGATTAGGTTTAGGTTCTATAGATATCTCAACTCAAATGCACCATTTTTTATTTTTATTATTATATAAATGATAACTAAGTCCAAGTGAGTTCAAGATAAATATCAGAAGTGTGAGGATGAATTTGGAGGATTGAAGTGAAACATTAGGAACTATCCATGAGTGATCAATGTGTAATGTTTAACAAAGCTAAAAAACGTAATATATAAATGTATAGGCATTATTAATGACCCATTTGTCGTGATGTCCAATTTATAATGAGATAAGTAAAATATGAGTTAAAACTATAAAAAAAAATAGTTATATCAACCAATGGTTTAGTTTTTGTATAGTGTTTAAACTATAGAAAAAATGAATCCATCATTGTGAATGACTTGTGAGTGGTTGATGTGTGATGCTCAATGAAAAGTATTATTTTTGGGTTTTTTGCAAGAATGAAGGTGGTGTCATTGATGTCAACTAGTCAATTGGTAATCAAATATTTTTTGTTGTTATTGATGTCATGGATGTAGGTTATTGGTTGTATATGTTGAGGATATTGAGAAAATTGTAATGAAGAAAGGTTGCAGGCATTTAGTAGTTGCTATGGGTTTTGCTCTAGGATTTTCTCCTATATTTGTGTGGTTTAGATATGTTGATCATGGCTATTGGAAGTTTCTATATCTAGGTTTCTGGCTTATGATTCATTGTATAGTAAAAATTATGTTCACTAGTTGTGAATTGTGGGTTTCTATGTTTTTGGCTGAGGTCTGGGAGAAATGTTGTTGGTTCGAATTTCCTTTTGGTTAAGTCTTATGACTTGCGATTCTAGAGTTAAGTTTTTATGATCATGTTGAAGATAATTTTTGTGTCTGGAAGGATTTGATCATGCTAAGGGTTCCATGAGCTTAATTTTTCTATGTTTTTTATGTTAGTTTGGTCGACCTTGTGTTGAAAACTACTTTCAAAGTTGATGAAGCATGTGTTTGGGTCACCCTCAATCTAATTCCACCATAGGATATTTTGGTGCCGACCTAATTTTAATTTAATGATGGATGGCAGACTTTGGATATGTTTCAAAGTTGAAGATGGTATAAATATAAGATGAGTTAGTGGTGAAAGATGTACAAAGAGATAACTGCAAAGAAATAGAGAAGATATATGTGAAATAGATGCAAATTAGTGTGTGTGTGTGATATGTGAGTGTGGTAGATTAGTGTGAAGTCTAAATGTTGAGTTCCCGGATGAAGTGAGCTGAAGGTGTACTCTATCTTTCATGCATTTCTGCAAGTGGTTGAGGAAATTGTGGAAATCTCTCTCGCATTGGGATTGTCTTCTCTCTGTAACATATCTCTTCTATCTTCTTTCTATCTCTATGGCATCGAGCCCTCTAGGTGGTTAACCTTGTTGGACAATGAGTCTTGATCTAGATAGTGAGTCCTTGTTTTGGTAGTGAGCGTTTTTCTCTGGCAGTGAGCCTTTGTAATCAATTTTGATATTCCTTATAGTGTGAGTTAGTATTCACTATGGTTTTTCCCTTATTGGGTTTTCCACGTAAATTTGGTGTTATTGTGTTTGTGTGATTTTTTTCAATTTCTGCACTTACATTTAATGTTTAATCATTTTAGCAAAGTTAAGGATTTGTGATTGATATAAGTTCCAATGAATGTTTTTAAAAGGTTTAAATTTTATACAACTAATTCACCCCCTCCCCCTCACTTGCCTTGTTCAATAACTCGTATAAGAGATTGGTTCCTTGGAGAAGAGTTTAACCACTTAAGGAAGGTCTGATATGGCTAGAAAAGTGACTCATGATTATCCAAGGTTCAATGGAACTAATTATGCTATCTAGAAATTATTGATGGAAGAATATCTAGATTTTTGTGGATATGATGTGGAGAAATCTTACAAGAATACCTACACCCCCCTACTAATGGTCCGATTATGGTTGATGAGATCAAAGAAAATGAAGAAAACAATAAGGTGAAGTACATTTTGAAGAATAGTCTTGTACATTCTGAGTTGATTAAAGTTCAAAATCTGAAGACTTCTAAGGAAGTTTGGGATGCTTTGGAAAAAGTGTAGGAAGGAGATGAATGGGTCAAAGAGGAAAAGTTGTAGGATTTGGAGACATGGTTTGAGCTCTAACATATGCCTAAAGATGAGAATGTTAAAGCCTATGTACAAAGATTGGATGAGGTAGTAGATGGAATGTCAGCACTTGGCACTACAATAGATGAATCCTGAATTGTAAAGAAGATTCTTAGAACTCTCCCTAATGCTTACACGGAAAAGGTATGTGTTATTGAAGAACATATAGATTACAAGAATTACACTAAAGATTAGTTGCTAGGAACTCTAACATCTTATGAGATGAGAAAATAAAACTTGAGAAATGGATCCACATCAAAAATTGCTTTTAAGAATACAAGAGAAGAAGATCTCGATGAAGAAAGGATTCAACAAGTATGAAGGTAAGTTACCCTTCAAATTCTTTATTTTTGGAGGAATAGGACATAATTCTTTGAGGTATTTGAAAAGAACCAAGAGGAATAAAAAAAGATATGAGTAAGAAAAGAAAGGTAAGAAGATCAATAAAGCATATTATGTGAATTAGGATTCTAGTATATTTGATGAGGAATTTGATTATGGAGATCCTAATAACAATGAATGCTTGTTGTTGGCTATAAAATATGAACCTACTTCTACTAGTTTTGAAAAATAGGTGAAGGAATTCCCTCCGGAGAATGAGAAAAATGAAAGTACTGTAATCTCTTCCCTACATGCTAAACGGGAAAAAAACTATTGGATTCTTGATAGTGGTTGTTCACATCACATGACTAGTGATAAGATTAACTTTTTTATCCTTGAAAAATATGATGGAGGCTTAGTTATGTTTGGAGATGATACCGGTGCTAAGATTTGTGGGATAGGTTCAGTAAGTTTTGATGACAAGCATAATATTGATGATGTCTACTATGTTAAGGTTTTAAGGCATAATATTTTGAGTGTTGGAAAAATGTGCCATAAAGGATATAATCATGTATTTAAGGATGAAAGATGTGAAATTAGGAAAGATTTTGGAATAGTGATTGTTGTACAAGAAATAAATTTGAAGGAAATATCTATCAACTTAAGTGTGTTGATGGATGATGCTTTATGACTTAGATTAATGATAGTTGGTTGTGGTATCAGATAATTTTCCATATGAATTTGATAACTTGGTGAGGATGAGTCTTATTTAGGCCATGAGAGATTTACTAAGGATTACAAATCCCATTAATGTTATTTGTAGGTATTGTTAGTTTGGAAAGCAAGCAAGAAACCATTACAGATCAAAGGAACAATCTACTACTAGACTACTATATTTAATTCATACAGATCTATTTGGTCCTACAAGAGTGAGAAGTTTACAAGGTGAAAGGTACTTTATGCTTGTGATTGATGATTATTCTAGATATACATGGGTGACATTTCTTAGAGAGAAGTATGATGCATTAGATAGATTCAAGACATTCAAAGCTATGGTTGAGAATGAATTAAATTAGAGGATATAATACTTAAGGTCTAACAAAGGTGGTGAATTAACCTCCCACAAGTTTAATATGTTTTGTGAAGTGCATGGAATGAAAAGACAATTATATGTGTTCAGAACTCCTTAGCAAAATAAAGTTGTTGAAAGAAAGAACATATCAATTGAGGAGGCCACTAGATCAATTATTACAAAGGATAGTCTACTAAAAGTTTACTAGAGAGAAGCCATTCACACTATCGTTTATGTATTCAATCAATTTCAAGCAAGAGAAAATCGAACAAAGATACCCTATGAGTTATGGTGTGGAAGAATTCCTACTATTAAGTATTTTAGGGTGTTTGGAAGAAAATTTTATATTAGATGGGATGAAGAAAATTTAGGAAAGTTTGAGGCAAGAAGTGATGAAGGAATTTTTCTTAGATATTCTACTAAAGAAAAGCTTACAAATGTTTCAATAAAAGACTGAGGAAGATTGTAGAAAGTACAAATGTCAAGGTTGATGAAGGAATGAAAAATTCAATTGATGTTGATGGATATGTATCAGATGAACCTAATTGCATAAGGATTGAAAAAGTTGTGGAAGAACCTAAAAAGGATGAGAAAGAGAATAAGAATGAAGAAAAAGAAGAAAAGGCTCTGGTGGTGTTCCCTAAGACACCTAGATATATGCATAAGAATCATTCAAAAAGTTAGATCATTGGATACAAGACAAAAGGATTATTGACAAGAAGTAGACCTGCTACTGGTGAGGTAAATTTGTTTTTACTTTCTGAGATTGAACTAAATACTATAAGTGAAGCATGTAAAGATGAGCATTGGATGGAATCTATGAAAGAAGAACTTATGCAGATTGATAAGAATCAAACTTTGGAATCGGTCCCAAGACCGATAGATAAAAATATTATTGGATCAAAGAGGTTATTCATAAATAAGTTGAATGAGAATGGAGAAGTGGTCAAAAACAAAGAAAGGAGTTTGTGTAAGGATTACTCACAAGTAGAAGGCATGGATTTTCAGGAGAATTTTTCTCTGGTGGCAAGAATGGAAGCTATAAGGATTTTCTTAGCATTTGTTGCTAATAAAGATTTCAACGTCTATCAGATGGATGTCAAGTCTACATTTTTGAATGGTGAGCTAGAAGAAGAGGTCTACATGGAACAACCAGAAGGATTTCAATTGTCAGATCAACCGGATATGGTTTGTTGATTGAAGAAAGATTTATATGAACTAAAGCAATCTCCTAGAGCTTGGTATGCAAGGTTAAATAGGTACTTGATCTAGTAAGGTTTCAACAAAGGTACATCAAATAGTAATCTGTATTTTAAAATTGAAAATGACAAAATCTTGATTGTGGTTGTATATGTTGATGACTTTATTTTTGTAAGAAATGAAACAATGTGTAAGATGTTTATGGAAGAAATGTGAAAAGAATTTGAGATGTCCATGTTTGGAGAGATGAATTTATTTTTGGGCTGAAAATTATTCAAATGGAGAGGAAATTTTATTTCATAGTCTAAGTATGTGAAAGATATGTTGAAGAAGTCTGGGATGGATGTTTCCAAACTAGTATGCACTCCTATGGTTCTTAGTTTTAAATTAGGTAAAGATGATGATCCACCTAAGGCTAGTTAGAGAAAATATAGATCTATGATTGGTGGACTATTGTATTTGACGACTATTAGACCAGATATAATGCATGGTGTTTGTCTTGTGGCTATATTTCAAGAAGATCCTAAGGAAACACATGTTGTTGATCTTAAAAGAATATTCAAATATTTGAATGGAACTATGAATTATGACTTGTGGTACCCTAGGGATACTAACTTTACAATAAGTGCTTATACATATGAAGATTGGGTTGGATGTGTAAATGAAAAAAAAAGTACAAGTGGTGGTACATTCTTTCTTGGTTGTAGATTTGTAGTTTGGTTGAGTAAAAATCAAGATTCAATTTCCTTATCTACTACTGAAGTTGAGTATATTGTTGTTGCATCTTGATGTACACAAGTTTTATGGATGAAACATACATTGAAAGATATCAAAGGTGTGTATGATGATCCTATTTCTATCTTCTATGATAAGACAAGTGCAATTAGCATTTCAAAGAATCCAGTAATGCACTTGAGGAAAAATCATATGTATATCAGGTATCACTTCTTGAGAGAGAAGGTTGTGGAGAATGACATAAAGCTTGAGTATGTCTCTACAAAGGATCATATTGCTGATATATTCACGAAGGCTCTTCCTAAAGATACTTTTGAGTATCTCCAAGAGAAGTTAGGGGCCATTTCCCTTCCTTTCTTGAACTAGATGCATATGGAGATGCATCAATCCGGTGGGTCTATGGATCTATCTTTCTTTTGGACTGATGTTTTGGTGGCTACCTCTTAGGGGGAGCAGGCAGTGTCATGTGTTGTAATTGTATGAGTGTTATATTTTTAATGACAAAGGGGAAATCAATGTAAAATATCCTTATCCTTTTCCTTTTCCATTGATGTCAAAGAGGGAGAGGAAGAAGATGTGAAGAGAAAAGTGTCATGTAAAAAAGATTATCTATTACGGGGGAGAAACAAAAATAAAAATCATGAGAAGCATGTTCAGAGCTAGTACGTTGTCTTTGATGGTTTTTCACATCATGTTTTTCCATCAATGAAAAAGGGGGAGATTGTTACAAGAATGAAGGTATTGTCATTGATGTCAACTGCTCAATTGGTTATCAACTAGTTGTTGTCATATGGATGTAGGTTATTGGATATATATGTCAAGGATATTTACAAAATTGTAATGAAGAAAGGTTGTAGGCGTTCAGTGGTTGCTCTAAGTTTTCCTCTAAGATTTTCTCCTCTATTTGTGTTGTTTAGATATGTTGATCATGGTTGTTGGAAGTTGCCATATCTAATTTTTTTGATCCAATTCATTGTATAGTGCAAGTTATATTTATGAGTTGTGAACAATGGTTTTCTATGTTTTTGGCTGAGGTTCGGGAGAAATGTTGTTGGTCCATATTTCATTTTGGTTAAGTCTTATGACTTGTGGCTCTAGAGTTAAGTTTTTATGATTTTGTTGAAGATAATTTTGGTATCTAGAAGGATTTGATCATGCTAAGCACTGTGTGAGCTTAATTGTTGTATGTGTTTTACATTAGTTTGGTCGACCTTGTGTTGAATACTACTTTTGAAGTTGATGAACTGTGTGTTTGGTTTTCCCTCATTCTAATTCCACCATAGGATGTTTTGGCACTAACCTAATTTGAATTTAATGATGGATGGTCGACTTTGGATATGTTTCAAAGTTGAAGATGGTATAAATATAAGATGAGTTAGTGGTCAAAGATGTAAAAGAGATAAGTGCAAATAAATAGAGCAAATAGATACTTGAAATAGATGTGAATTAGTGTGTGTGTGTGTGTGTCTATGTGTGTGTGATTTCAATTTGTCAAATTAGTGTGAAGTCTAAATTTTGAGTTTCCAGATGTAGTGAGCTGAAGGTGTACTCTAATATTTCATGCATGTTTGCAAGTGGTTGAGTAAATTGTGGTGGAAATATTTGTTGCATTGAGAGTGTATTCTCTTTATAACATATCTCTTCTATATTCTTTGTATCTCTATGGTAGTGAACCCTCCGGGTGGTTAACTCTATTGGACAATGAGTCGTGATTTAGATAGCGGGTCCTTGTTTTTTTAGTGAGCCTTTTTCTCTAGAAGTGAGCCTTTGTAATCAGTTTTGATATTCCTTATAGTGTGAGTTAATACTCATCATGGTTTTTCCCTTATTGGATTTTCCACATAAATCTAGTGTTACTGTGTTTGTGTGATGGTTTTCAGTTTTTGCACTTGCACTTAATGTTTAATCATTTTAGCAGAGTTAAGGGTTTGTGATTGATCTAGGTTCTGGTGAATGTTTTAAAAAGGTTTAATTTTTCTACAACTAATTCACTCTCTCCTCTAAGTTGTCTTGTTCAACATGGGTGAGTGCTTAATTCTTGATATATTTTAATGTATTGTATTATCTTCGCATGATTTTGAATTATGGGTAGGATTTGAATTATTTCCTATACATGTTATCTTCATCCTTATGCTTGATTTGATTGACTTTCTTATATTATTTGTTGAGAAACCATGTTATTTTTTTAGTATTTTAGGAAAACCATGGTTGTGCTTGTGTTTAATAACTATGTGAACCACCAAAAATGAACTAATAGGGAAAGAGGATTCCCCAAATAGGCTCCTAGGGTTTTTCACCTAGGAGCTTGGTTGAAGGAATGGTGCTCTTTCGCACTAAAGGTGTTCTTGGTGAGTTCTTTCAAAGGGTTGGGGGTTTGGAATAGGTGTGATATGTGTGAAATGTATCTAAGTGCTGGAAATAGAAGCTAACTATCAATGTAAAACCTAGGAAATCCAACTATGCTAGAAAACACATTGTGATATGTAAACATCTATGAAATGATTTAGAAATGTAAGCTAAACTAAACATAAATGAAGGAAATAGAATGTGTGCACCTAGAGATTGAAAATAGATGGAATGAAGGTCTAGAATCCTAGAAAAGTTGATGCAGAATTTCACTGGGACATTTATGCCATTTTGGGCGACCTAGTCCTTTTTCTATGAAAATATGCTAGAACCCGTTTTTGCCAAAAGAGTACTCAGATCTACAAAAAACCCATAAATGCATATACAGTGGGACTAGGTCTCCACTAATGGTGACCTAGTCCACTTTCCAATTTTGGGATATCTGAAGGTGTAATCTGTGGCTCTCGGTCTGCACTTCTACTCCTGATAAGTTTTTGGACCCCAAAATACAAAATCCGGTCTGTAGGTGTCTTTTTGTGTAGATTCTTGACCTAACCAACAAGGAGATTCCCTAAAAAATTCTTTGACCCACTCTTGGATGATATTCAATCTTCCAAGATACCTAAATCTGCAAACACACACAAAGAGAGAAATATTGGTTGTTAAGGCATGAGGGTTTGCCTTGGTCAAACCCCTTTTAGATAATTAAATCAAATGAAGAGATAAGATAATAAATCATGGAATAGGAAATCGTGGATTCAATACCTTGCCATGATGAATGATCTTGTGTTGTTGCAACAATCATCCCTTCAATGTATTGAAGAGATGTTTTGATGACTTAGTATGCAAAAACCCTATCTTGCTTGAGAAGAGTAGTGGATGAGTGCTTGAGAAGATTGAGTGAGGAGAAAAAATGAGACTTGTTAGGTGAAAAATGAAGGAGAAAATCCTTATTTATACAAGTTATGCCCTAGTTTCCCCAAAATAACACCATATAAGCCGACCTTAAGGTTTTGGAGACAAAATCTTGAAAGAATATTAAGTTAAATTTAAATTTTATGCCACATGGGACTCAGTCGCCCAAGGTGGCGAGCTAGTCCACCTGGGCATTTTTCATTGGTTGTCAAGGATTAAAGTATGATTATTATTTCTTTTCAGGATTGTCTCATGAAACACACTAAAGTAAGGAATGTATGTGCATTAAGGGGCCATTATAGCATAACAAAGGGTTGATTAAGTGATGACAAGCCTAGGAAAGTGTGAAAATGTTTTACAACAACTTACATTGGACAAAGTCTTGGAAAGGGGTAAAAAGAGGTTGAAAAAGGTCCAAAATCCATAAGCAAGGGTCCAAATGAGTGAAAATGTCAAAGGGGTATGTGTAGGATCATCATGGAAAAAATAGGCCCTTAAGTGGCGATGAAAATTCAAAAAATCAGAGTTAGGCAACTTGACATAAAAATTTGAATAAGTTATGTATATTGTTTCAAAAATATGTAAGAATAGAATCTGTAGAAAATTGAATATAGTTTCTAAACTACTAGGTTTATTTTATTTATTTTTAAATCTATTTGGTGAAAATTTGAAATTTCAATGTAGTAGTACTTAAATTTCAGGGAAAAAATAAGAAGTAGGTGTCTGTCTGACCACCCTAACCACAATGAAATGATAATATTTTTTTATAAGATTTTAGACATAAGTAGAGGAATCATTTGTTGATGTGATGCATATTTTTTCGTAATTCTTTTCCAAGTAAATAATTAATTATGAATTTTTTATTACAACTTTTAAAAAATATAAAAATGTGTATATCTGACCACCTTAACTTGGTCAAAACTTCATGAAATTCATTTTTTTTGTTTTAATCCTATAGTATGCAAAGTATAGAATCTGACACATGTTTTAGATTCCAAAAATGTGATACCATTCGAAAGCTATAGATCTTTTTCAATCAGCATATTAATCAAAACTTCAATCATAATTCAAATAAAAAATGAATAATAATTATTTATTAAATTCAAAGTAAAGCATTGTTTATATTGGTGGAAAGCTGGGAATATCCTTTATAAACCCTTTTCGTTTCATCAATTTTCGGTAAAAAAAATTGTCAGCCACATGGGCCATCATATCACTTACATATCGCCACTTTTTGGCCCATCATGATCTTGCACATACCCAAAGGCTACACTTTTTGGTGACACATTTATCCCCTACTTTATTCAGAGGATGAACTTGCTTCAAACTCACACTAAAGTAGCCCAATGGAGATGGTGAAGAATGACAAAGAAGAAGGTGGTCAAGTCCCCAAGGTTCGAGATTCTAAGTCAAGAAGACATCAATGAAAGAGAACACATTCAAGGGTGAATGATTTGCAGCAAAGCAAGATGCATGATCATGCAATGGCAAGGACTAGAATGAAGAGAAAAGGAAAGGTGAAAAGTTGGATCAATCTTTGATCATTTTTCTTGCTAGTTGTGGATCAGATCTAGGTTGTTTGTCCAAAAGGATGATGTGCACTCACTCTAGGATGATGAGACTCTTGGTTGTCCTCCGGGTGAGAAGTCCCAAAAGGTGAGAGACATACACTAGGCTGGTATTCACTCACACACAAAGGTGGCTATGGGGAAAGTCGTGTTGCTTGGGCTTCTCGCTCAAACCATACAAAAGTTATACCTCATGATAACTTTGATAAAGCGCCATAAAAGAAAGTGATATTTGAAATGATTTTGTCCAAAGAGATTTTTCTTTGTTCATCCAATGTATCATCTTAAGGAACATCATGTGTAATGTCACCAAGAGAGGAAATGTGCAAATGGACTCATCTTGTTTCCAAGAGAGGCGAGACTCATCTTGTACGCAAAAGAGGAAAAATGTATTTGTCTCATCCTGAGCAACATTGTGCATAATGTTTCCAAGAGAGGGAATCACAAGAAAAATAAAATCACACAATGAAATGTGAGTGTTGATGTATGCCCCCACTTTAAAGGAATTGTGAAACACCGTTACTGTGAGAAATTTGTTTAAAGTAGAAGAGGAGGAAGACATGAGAGCTTGTTCAGAAAGCCCTATGCCGAGTCATATATTTCCGATAAACTACATCATGAAAAGGAGAGTATGTCAGATGTGAGTCAACTTAAGATATGTTGTCCACATCCCAACCTTGCTCTTATATGTTCATGAAAGGTTAAGGAGTAGTCAAAAGAGACAACTATAAGTGACATACGAGGGAGAAGGCTCACTAACCCCTTTCCCCCACATCGTGTAGAACAAGAGTGAGCTGAAAGGATTAGTGAAAATCGGTATCAATTAGAGGAATTAGGTGCCCCCACATAAGGGAGAGCATCGAAATGCTTAAGATATTGGATTTTACTACTCAAGTCCTTGCACTCATTAGTTTGGTGACCATGAGCTCGGTGGTAGGCACAAAAAGAATCTTTGTTGGAATATTTCTTTCGAGTTCTGGGAAGGAGAGAGATCAAGTGATCTTGGAGGAGTCTCAACAAGATACCCTCTTGATTGAAGGTAGAAGGTTCTCCTTTGGTTTGTGATAAACAAGTGTCTTTCTTAGTATAGGATGTCATACTTATGCAAGGCACTATAGATTGTGAGATTTTGTATACTCCTTTGGAGGAGTGTGTAAAATCCGAATCAGTAGTGGGTTGTGAGATGGCATGGGCATTAAGCAAAGAGTCCTTTGTTGGCTTCAAAGAATCCCTTTCTAAGGTTAGTTTAGAAGAATGAATTAGGATAGTGTTGATGGGAGGTGAAGGCTTGGTGATTTCGATTAAAGGACAATAACCAAGACTATGATTTGTTGTCTATGTGTGAGGCTTGATAGGGTTGTGATACCTTGTTCATTAGCACTAGATCCTTTTCCACTATAGCCAAGTTGTTTCATGAGCTCATAACCTTTTCCATAAAGCTTTTTCATTGCTTATGGATCAAGTGAGGGTTCATTGTTGGATTCTTTGTCTAAAGTGGTTGAGGTGGATGCTTTTGAAGGATCTACCGAGTCTTGTGCTGAAAAGACTACGGTTCCCTTTTTAGAGTCTTTGTGTATGATCTTGGATTTTTCTAGTAAAGGAGGTTGAAGTCTAAGGAACCCCAATCATCATCTAAGAGCTTCGTGATTTTCTCAAGATTTTTTTCATTGTTTGATTGTTGGATGAGTTCCACTTGGGTGATTGGTGTTAATGTGTTGAAGGGTTTGGATTATTTATCTCAAGTTGTAAGACACTATAAGGATTAGGATCAACGTCAAGCATTTACACTTTGTTGTTGTATATGTACTTCATCTTATGATGATGAGTGGAAGGTGCACCATTGATTGCATGAATCCATGGCCTGCCCAAAATGAGGTGATATGAAACATCATGTGGCATAACGTGGATCAATGTGTCTAATGTGGCCATTTCAACTAGAAGAGGCAAAGTGATCACACCAAGCGGATTTTGGCCTTTATTGTCAAATCCACCGAGAGATAAGGAAGTGGGTTGAATGGCTGATTTATCAATATGGAGCCTATCAAAAATATTGACATTACACATATTAACAGTGGAGCCATTATCAACAAGGGTTCACTTGATCCTGATGCATTTGTATTGAGATATGATCATGAAGGTGTCAGCTTGTTTTTGCACTTCCAAAGGAGGGAGCTCACTTTGGTGGAAAAAAATGTCAACATTCAAGCCTTGAATCATAACTTATATGTCATTTTTTTGTGCATGAGAAGGGATAGGAACTTGTTGTAAGGCATGCCAAAGGAGGGGATAAGCTCACTTTTGGTGGAAAAAAAGCATGTCAATGCAAGTTGTTTCTTGTGTAATGTGTATGAGAAATGGTATTATGACTCGACTGCTACAACACATTATTCGTATGTGGTTAGAGGGTAAATTCAGGTTTAGGTTTTCTTGAAGGGGGATAGAGGATGAGTTGAGGTTGAATAATATTAGCATCCCCTTTGGAAGGAAATTCAATGGTATCCTTGTCTTGGATCATGATATCCTCCCTAGAAGGAGCGATTTTAGGAGAACTGCAAGCCTCATGTTCATGATATTCAAGGATTGGTTCTTCTAAAATGACTTCGTCACAAATAGGGGAATGATAAATGATGGGATGGTCAATAGGGGATGATTAGGAGAGGGTTCTATTTTATTGTCAAAGGTCTCATTCTCTTGTTCTATATTATCTACCCTAGTAGGAGAGTTAGCTTCAACATAGGAAGGGGAGGCATCAAGAGAAGGACTATCATTAGTTTCAAATAGATTGTCCCAAAGGGTAGGAGCATGAGGAAAAGGATGGTAAATAGTCTCATGACTTGTAATAGGTGTATCTTCTAACACCGACCTATCCTCATGGCATTGAGGATGGATATTAGAAGAAAAAATTTGAGGGTCATGGTTATAGAGACTAGGTAAGGGGATGATGGTTCCATATTCTTGTTGTTTAATGTTTTGAAAAGGGAAAGGAGGATGAGGAAGACAAGCAAGACCATCATGACCTTCAATGGTTGTGTCAGATTCTTTCACTAAGATACCTTCATCACCAATGTGAGAAATATTAGGAGAACAATTATGATTATCATGATTATCGATGTTTGTATCCTCATCGGTCAAAGCTTTAGTGGATGATCTAGAAGAGATGAAGTCATCCAGGGCTTCATCTAACATATCTAAGTCATCACTACTAAAGGGCTTGCTAGCTCTAAGTTTGTGAGTGGGTGGATGTGATGTTAATGTTGTGTTTGCATTTTCTAAAGATTCTGATTTCAATGATCTATGAATTAATGCAAGAAATGAAAATAACTTAATGTTATCCACAAGTACCATGAATGCTATTTAAAATGTAACAAAAGCTATGTAAACTTAAAATGCAATCTAAAGACATAGAATGCAATATAATTTTTCAGATTGTAAAGAAGGTAAATGATTGATTATACTATGCAAGGATCTGAAAATGACATGTGGTAAATGCAAAATTGAATTTAAGAAATGCATAAAATGAGCTAATATAGGCTAGTTCTAATGAAATGCATGTTATAAAAACACAACCAAGTGATACAGATAGATAGTGACATCAAACAAAAGCATAAAAATAGGGTTTTCAGCTCTGTAAAGGACAGTTTCAGAGGCCTAAATAAACTAGGTCACCTAGGGTGGTGACCTAGTCCTCCTGGTGATTTTTTTAGATTTTTTAGATGTTTTGGATTGATTCGGGTAGTTTCCGTATGGGGTGATGTAGGCCTAACATTAAAATGAAAAATTTCAAAGATGTGTAATGTTCTAAGATGAAAAAATGCAACCTATATGCACTTTTCACTAATGCAAAACTATAAAACCCTAGAATGCACATTAAACAATGCACAATGTAATGCAAGGAAAACCTAGGGTGATAAATAACTCCAAATCGGACAAGAAGGGGATAAGAGAGTTGGGATCACCAAAATGTAATGAAGATTTTGGCAGCTTAATGCTTTCCAACACTTCTAGGGTTTTTCACCTAAAAGGAGAAAGATGGGCCAAAATGCTTATATTACATTCAAAGATTATGGGTTAATGGGGTTGTGAATGATGTAAAATTAAATGCCCTAGATGTAATAAAATGAAAAATAGAAACTAAATAGTAATGTAAAACCTAGAAAATAGACTATGTTTGAAAACATAATAAGGTATGCAAACATTTACAAAATGACCAAAAAGTGTAAACTTTAACAAAACAAAAAGTTGTAAATGAAAGAGGTGCACCTAGAGGTTGAAAAGAGATGGCATGAAGGTTTGGAATCCTAGAAAATTTGATGCAGAAGTTGACTGGAATATTTATGCCATTCTAGGTGACCTAGTCCTTTTTCTATGAAAATATGTCTGAACCTTTTTCTGCCAAAATGGTACTCAAATCTACAAAAAACCTAGAAATTCATATATAGTGGGACTAGGTCACCACTAATAGTGACCTAGTCTACTTTTAGGTTTCAGGAGATCTGAAGGTGTACTTTGTGGCTCTTGGTCTACACTTATGCTCCTGATAAGTTTCCCGACCCGAAAATACAAAATATGGTATGTACGTGTCTTTTTGTGTAGATTCTTGACCTAACCAACAAGGAGATGCCCTAAATAAGTCTTCAACCCATTCTTGGATGATCTTCAAGCTTCCAAGATACCTAAATCTATAAACACACACAAAGAGAAAGAAATATTGGTTGTTAAGGCATGGGGGTTTGCCTTGGTTAAACCCCTTTTAGATAATTAAATCAAATGAAGAGACAAGATAATAAAGCATGCAATAGGAAATGGTGGATTCAATACCTTGCCATGATGAATGATCTTGTTTTGTTGCAGCAATCAACCCTTGAATGTCTTGATGACTTAGTATGCAGAAACCCTAGCTTGCTTGAGAAGAGTAGTGGACGAGTGCTTGAGAATATTGAGTGAGGAGAAAAAATGAGACTTGTTAGGTGAAAAATGAGGGCTAAAACCCTTATTTATACAATTTATGCCCTAATTTTCCCAAAATTACACCATATAAGTTGACCTTAGGGTTTTGAAGACAAAATCCTGAAAAAATATTAAGTTAAATTTGAATTTTATGCCACATGGGACTAGGTCACCCAAGGTGGCGACCTAGTCCACCTGGGCATTTTTCCTTGGTTGTCAGGGATTAAAGTATGATTATTGTTTCTTGTAGGGATTGTCTCATGAAACACACAGAAGTAAAGAATGTATGCCCATGAAGGGGTCATTATAGCATAAGAAAGGGTTGATTAAGTGATGACAAGCCTAGGAAAGAGTGAAAATGTTTTACAATACCTTACAACACTTTGGAACAAGGCTTGGAAAGGGGTAAAAAGAGGTTGAAAAAAGTCCAAAATCTATAGGCAAGGGTCTAAATGAGTGAAAAGTGTCAAAGGCTACACTTTTTGGAGACACACTATGGAATCTATATCTCAATCCCATGTGGATGGCCTTAGGATTTCATATTGGTCAAGTAGTACATAATTCACCCCCTTTCATCTACAAGTTAGAACCATGTTAGTATATCTTGGAGATCATGCAAGGATCTTATATTATTATACATTTTTGGAGCCTTATTTATTGAAAATTTTGGAATGATGCCAAAAGCATTTGGTGTGTGTGGGAAGTAATTAAGACTTGGCTCCATTAGAGTGGCAATGGATTCTGGGAATGATTATCTTTTAACCAATACAATATTTAGTGGTCTCCTTTGTTACTAATCTAGGAAAGTCTCTTACCAAGTTACTTTTTCTCAAAGCCCTAAAATTTCACAAAAAATAAATTCAAACTCCAAAGGATTTTTTTCATACCCATGATGAGCATCATGTCAAGGGAACTTTTTAAAGCCAAGTTTGGCTTAACTTCTTAATACAAAAAAACTTTTGAAGGATCCATCAATGTCATTATGGTTAATATGCTTCATAAAATTAGCATTCATTCCTCCAAAACATGGTGGAAAGAATATAAGTGGGATCCAAATACCATTTTTAAGAATTACAAGCCTTAGCTTGGATACTAGTGGATTTCACCCCATAGCAAGATGGTTAATAGTTTAAACTAGAGATAGCACATACACTCACCTATTTTAGTTTGGCACTATAGATTCATCAATGTGCGGGTTGTGATTGCTAAACATAAGCTCACCCACTATGCTTGGTGTATTCTTTTCCATGGCTTACCTATGGGTTCTAGCCTCACCCACCTTGTGGTTCATGACCCTCATTTCCAATTTTGTGTGCAAATAGATACTTTTAAGCACCTCTTTCTGTTCTACTCCAGAGTTCAATAGTTATGTAATTTCATTCATGATTTCTTTTGGCTCTTTTGGAAAACACCTTTTTCGTTTAAAATGGTTCTTTTTTGGGATTAGCCACATATTCCCAATAAGAATCACAAGATTTGACATATTTTAAGGGTGGAAATCCCCTTCAACATTTTGACAGAGAAATTTTATTATTTTTTCTCATAACTAGCTTGATAATCATGTTTCTCTATTTGCTAAAGCTACTATATGGTCTAATGTGTTACTATAGATTCAATTGTAAGCTAAAAAAGTTGCACTTGAAAAGGATCTCCTTCAAGAGATCTTGGAAAATTAAGGTGATTCCTCTTGCACTATTGCTTGTGTTCCATCTTCTCTAGCCTCCTCTTGGGGCTACTCTCCCTCTCAAGGCCACAACCGAGGTAGGAGTGGCTCCTCTTGAGACTCTAAGGTGTCTTGTCACCGCTCCCTTGGCCAGATTCAATGTCATAATGGTTGATAGTCTCACAGGAAGTTGTCTTCCCCTCCTCAAGCTACCTTGAGGTGGCCTTCAATAGAAACTTTTGGTGGTGGTATCTCTAGAAATCCCTCTGGTAGAGCTCCTGGCTGGCCTCCTACCAACTCTTCCAAGTGGCTCCCGAATATGGATTTGGTGATATATCCTAGTTGACAAGAAAATAAACTCTAGGGTGTGGTGCACCACAAAATAAGAATCTAATTTTTAAGATATGATTTCACAGGCCCAAGGTTACAAGTATGTAGCTTTTGTTCCTCTGGAGTTGTCAAAACTTTGTTTTTTGATGAGACGATGCAAATTTTATGATTTGACAACTTCTATGGTTTTAGTGCATTAATGAACAAATAGCCTTGAATCTTCCTCCAATTCACTTTAGACCTAAAACTTGCATACATGAAAATATTGGAAGGGTTTTTCCATATAGAGGATTTCCTAAGTCAAACCCCATGTTGGTATTCCTACCTCCACAATGGAAACAATGATGATAAAAGAGAGCTTATCCGTGGATTGATAGAGACTAATGATAAAAAAGTAATGAATATGTTGAAATAATTAAGAAGGTTGTCATTGATGTCAACACTATATGATGGATGTCAAAATAGTATGAAGGGTGATTGTAGAAGAGTTATTTTGCAAAAGGGTTTGATCCACACACCAAAATAGTTAAGTACTTTTTCTAAGTGTATACACTGATAGATTCAACACATAGAGCCCTCTAGTATTTTGGTCCAAATTTTTTCACCCATATAGATTTACTTTTTTGATTCTAATATTTTTTTCATGGACATCAGTAGCATCTTAATTCTTAATTTTGTTTGATTTGGATAAGTGATTGTTCGAAAGTTGCAAGTAATAGAAGATCAACATACTTTTACATGCTATACTTGGCTGACCTAATGTATGTAAAGAGTTAAAGATATTAAATATGTGATGTGAATGGAATAGGGAGCTATTATAGGTCCATGTAGACCTATATTGCATGTGTTTGGGTGTGAAGGCATTTTGAATTGAATTGGGTGCCAAAAAGGAACATTTTATCTCTTTTGGGACTACATCTAATTAGACCAACCTAATTGATGTTTGTGATGGATTTTGATATGTATACAACATTTTTTTGATTTTATGGACATCGAATATGAATGTGTACATGATCCAAATGCAAGCAGTGATGCAAAATTTTGTAGAATTGAGTAAATGACTTGTGAATGTTGAGAAGAGGTGTGTGAATATAGAGTAGAGAAGAGATGTGTAATCTGACTTGGATGAAGCGTATCAAGTCAGTATTTTAATCTTTAAAGGAACTAAATCCAGCATATTTTAGATGCACTTTTTATTAATTTAAATCTTCGTTGTAAAGCCACTTCTCTCTATCTTTCTTTTCTTTGTGAACATTGAGTTCTCTTGGATAGTGATTCCACCTGAAAGTGAGCCTTTCTATAATATGTTATAACTAGTTATAACATTTTGTTATCTAATCCTCACCATGGTTTTTCCCATTTTTGGTTTTCCCTGTAAAAATCTTGGTGTTCATGTGTTATGTGTGTTATGGATGCTTCATGCTTTCATTCCTTATAAATGCAAGTAAGATTTGGTAATTGGATAGTTAATAATTAGATTGTTTAATATAATACTAATTCACCACACCCTCTCAATATTCCAAGTGTTCAACAATTCATATTAGATCTTGGTTCCTTGGAAGAAGTTTGTTTGCTTTTGAAAGATCTTGGAAATTGAACACATGGCTAATAGAAAGTTTCATATTTCTTTGGAAGTAATTCATGTTATTGGATACACAAAAGAAGATTGCATGTTTGATAAAGATGGAGAACTCAAATTTTATCTTTAATTCCTTGAAAAAATTGAAGATGAAAATAAAGATCTGAAGGAAAATATTAAAAAATAAAATGACTCCATCAAAAAATTGAGAGAGAAAATCAAGAAGTTTCGAGAAATACATAAGGATGCCAATGAACATTTAAAACAAGAAAATGATAAAAACACCAGACTAAAAGTGCAAGTGGAAGAAAATAAAAGAATTGAGGAATGTTTGAATGCAATGGTAAAAAGAAAAACTAATGAATGCACAAGGCTTGAAGAAGAAGTGGTAAATATGATATAAGATCTAGAGAAAGCAAGAATTCATGAAGGAAAAATCAAGACAAGTTCTATAGTGCTTGATGAGTTAATTATAGGTCAAAAAGAATCTAAAGACAAAGGTGTTTTGAGACTTGAAAAATGAAAAGGCTCAAAAGAAGATCAGATGCATAATGCAAAGAAGACCAATGAACCAAAGAAGAATGAAGATAAGAAGAATAATGGCAAGTTCCAGAATCAAAGGAACAATGCTAGAAGACCTATCAAACAACCAAATTCTCAAAGGTACCAATCTTACAATGGTACTTGTTCTTCTTACACTAAATTTGGACATTGAGTAATGGAATGTCTCTACATGCAAGAAGTTTGGACATAGATAAAATGAATGCAAAATTCAAATGATGAATGCATATAACAATGGTAGAATGAGTCAATATTTCAATGGCTATTGTTATACATGCTATATATTTGGGAAAAAGCTAATCAATGCATATTCGAAATCAATGAAAGGAATAATGCTTAGAGAAATCTCATATGCAACAAATACAATTTAGACCTAGACATATCTATATTTTTCAAGAGAAGAAATAAAAACGAATGATAATCCAGTAAAGAGAAATGAACTAGTTAAAAAGAGAGATCCAATTGAAGTAAAGAAGGAAATGGAAAAGATCTTGAGAAAGAAAGAGGATCCTAAGAACAAGGAAGAATCAAAGACTCCAAATGAATCTATACCACCCTTCGGTATAGATAATTCCTCCACGAATTGAACCTAGGCATTGGCTTAGGGGAGCAATGATAGATAATCAAATAACCCCTACTAATATGAGGTGCCATTACTTGGCACAAAGATATGAGATGGAGATGGATAGTTTGGATCTTTTGGAGAAGACTCTGAAATAAATTTACAATTGCAGAGATTTTTGAGTGATTTAGGGTTTATTGTTGCACAAAGGGTTTTTCCCAGCATTATTGTTTGGCATATTTAATATGAATTACGACAGAATTGAAGGATTATATGTACTGAATATTTTTCAATTCCATTCACTTTTATGTATTTGGAGAAATTTAAGCATGTTGAAGTGAATTTAAGAGATCAAATGTGATTTGTGAAACAAAGCATCCAAACCCCAGTTCTAGTTGAGCAAGAAAAAGGTATCTACCATTGTCCAAAGCTGATATATAGTTTGTTTCTTGAAGCATTTGAGTTCAATAGAAATGACAACAACTACAATAGTGAATGTGAGTGAAAAAGCCTAAACAAAATTCAAGAAATACCACATGAAAATGAAGTAAATTGTTATTTTGACATATTGTTGAGAAGTCCAAAGGACCCTACATAAGAAATACATGGAACATATAAGGAGAAATCCATGGAAGTGCATATGGAGTTGAAGAAGATTGAAATAAAGAAGAAGGTGGCAAGGATGGTAAATGGCCATCTCAAGGACAAGGGATTCATAGAACAATAAATATGTGTGTTAAAAGGAAGACTAGAGGGAGAAGAAAGCATACCAAGTGGGTCCATTGGACCTAGAAGATCAATAAGAACTACTTCCACCATTCCACCTATTATTCAACAACCCTTTGGATCAAATTCTACCACCAACAGAACCAAGAGAACAAAAACTAATGCTTCGGTAATAGAATTTTCTTAGATGAACAAGACATTGAGAAGGAAAATAAAGCCTTCAAGATACATATGCATAAGCATATGAAGAAAAAGAAGAAAATTAAATCACACATAGTTGAGTTGGAGAAGAAAAAGAAGAAGAAAAATACAACTCCGAAGAGACCACATAGTCCAATGAAGTTGGACTCACTATTCAAAGGTATTTTACATCATGAGATGTTGTGAGAAACAATATCCTTGTAAAAAATGCAAATGAGGTGGAAAAAGCCACCATAATAGAGGAAATCATCAAATACATTATGATTATTGAAGTAGACATGGAGAACATCAAGAATAAGTTTTTAGATGATGTGTGGAAAATCTTAATGGAGAAGAGAAAAGATGCCATAGAAAAGGAAGAAAAGATTAGATCAGATGATGTGGAGAAAATTGGATTCCCCCTATTTGATGTTGACAAGGCCACATTGGCCTATCTTTAGCAAAGAATTCAAAATAAAACAAAGGGTCACACTTTCGATGGGAAGAGAATAGAATAAATTTGAGAAAATGTTGAAGCAAACAAAGGAGAAGATTATTGATATATCAAAAAAATATGACATGATTCCCATTGCCTCTACTAGTAAATAACAAGATCTGGCAAGTAAAAACATTGGAGTCACTGATATAAAAGAAAATCTAGATAATACTCCTCTAGATATAGATGAACGAATGCAACAAAATGTTGAAGATGAAAATATTGTTGAAGGAGAAGTTGTGACTGGAGAGGAAACCAAAAAGGATGACACTCCTATTCCTTTGGTGACACAAGTGACTAAAAATAAAAGAAACTTGGAGATATATGTTCCTTCGATGGATACATACCATAACATAGATGAAGGTTAAAAGCATGATACGATAGATGAGCAAAGGCATGATAATGGAGATAATTAGGAAAAAGAGAATGATGATGAGAAGGAATCCAAATAATATAAGAGTGAAGAGGGTAATCAAGGAGTGAAGTATAAGGATGAAGGAGATGAAGAGAAAGGTGAAGAAAAGTTAAAGATAATACCTCTGGTGAAGAAGAAGAAAAGGCAAAGGAAGAAGTTCAGATCATTATACTTGAAAGAATGAGAAAGCAGAGAAGTTCGAGGATTTACCTAAGCCCTTTGGTGAATCTTCCTTTGATAATCCTTTAAAATGTTTTTTTTCTAAATAGTTAAGGTTCCAACTGGTTGTCTCTTCTCAATTTTTTTAGTTTTCCATGTAACAAGGTAGTGTTGATTTAAATAAGATATATCCTATACACAATTTGCAGCTAGGTAATGTGTTTAATGCATTAGCAAGAAAAGAAATCATTGAAACATATCAAAAGAGTAGTGAATTAATGAATGAAGTTGTAAAGGTAGTACGTGAGATCACACCAAGGATTAATGATGATACGTATTTGTCTGTTGTGGATAATTTCAAATTATTGATTGATTCATTTAAGGAATATACCTCCAAATTGAAAGGACAAGTTGAAAAAAAGGTTGAGACAAATTTTATAGAGAAGAAGATGATGATATCATAGATAAATGTGCATCTGCACATAACGAAGTTGAAGAATGTTTCAAGTACAATCATGTGAGGAAGGAGCAAAAACATTTTTTTTGTATAACATGAAGTGGCCAAATGCCACACAAGGAATAAAAGATGAAATTGAATCAATTGAGTCCCAGATATGCATCGAGTGCTTATGACCAAACACTAGAAAAATATGAGAAGACTTGGACTACTATAGTGTACTTGCATGATAGATTATTCACTTTGTAGATCCAAAAGGAAGAGATTATCAAGAAACTTTGGAAGCTAAAGGACTTGGTAAAAAAAAAGTACATATCTATCTCAAGTTCCCTTGCTAGTATTGATAAAATCTCAAAGTTCAATCCTACCCCTGGTACTGTGGAAGAAGGAGAGGAAACATTGATGGAGCTTCAGTCTCTACATAGGATGCAACTTTTCTTTAGAAGCTTCAAGGGTCAACATCTTCGGGTTGGCCATTTCTATTTCTACACATTTTTTAGTTTTTCATGTTTTTAGATCCTTCTATACATATATAGACGCATTAGGATTTTTTAGTTAAGGGGAAGCTAGTACATTGATTTAAGTTTGTATATATGTTTGAGGGGGAGCACACTTTTTCATTCATGTCAAAGGGGGAGAGATGGTTGGAGAGATAGTTGAGGGAGACATGTTTGAGGAAAGAAGTTTTGTTTTTCTAGGTGTTGCATTCAATGGCAAAGGGGGAGATTTTTGAAAGAATGTGGAAGGTTGTGGGTAAACCCACAAAAGTGGTTTACATTTCGAGTGAGGAAGGAAAACTTGCAAAAAATGACCCCATGCGAAAAAAAAAGTTTTTTGGGTTCGAATGAACCATTTGGTTCGAGCGAACCAAAAGAGGGTTGGAATGAACCCTAGTTTAAGAAAATCAATTAAATGGAAGGTCCCACCATTCCTACCAAAAAACACAAAGGAAACATTTTTTGAAAGGGTATTCGCTCGAAGCCCCATGGTTTGTCTGAACCACCCTTTTCCCACCTTCTCACCCTATGGCACTAGAAAAGTCTAGAATTTTGCACTTCGAAGTTGGGTTGAGGATAAAATGGAGGAGATTCATGAATCCAATTGGATGATGGTAGTCCTTAGAACAAGCTATCCAACAAATATAATTTTAATATATTTTGGTTTTATTATGTATTTGGTTTTTTAGTTTTATTAAACATAGGTTTTTCACCAAAAATCAAGCTCTCTATTCTACACATGTTGAAAAATATGAGTGCACCAGATATTGAAGTCCTTGATCCAACAATTTTTTTTTGAATTTTGATACATACATAAAAAGTTACGTTGTTTACGGTCCACCTATGTCTAAATTGTGATTGGTTTGAATTTGAAACTTCGTTAAGGAAAAAATATTCAATAAAAAAATATGAGACCAACTGCAAGCACTAGATATCACAGTTACACATATAAATTCATTTTTTTCAAAATTTTATCCTTCATGGAAAAAAAGTTATGTTGTATACGGTGAGTGTCACTCCTTAAAAATGTTGTTTACTAAAAAAGCTAGTTTATAAACGAGATGGAGAAAGAAGTGCAATCTGATTCCAAAAATTTTGAAAAAAAATATATTTAGAATCTACAGACAAAATGTCACAAATCAGTGGTTTTCATCATCTTCAAATTCCTTGTGGTTTAGCTGCTATAGGTGCCCAAAAGTGAAGATTTAGTTAAAAAAAATATTTTAGTGTCTAGTTTGGCCAAAAATTGTAAACTGTATTGTGGGATCACCCTTGTCATTAAAGAGTTGTCATTGAAATCAACACTTTATGATGGATGTCAAAATAGTATGAAGGGTGATTATAGAAGAGTTATTTTGTAAAATATTTTGATCTACACACCAAAATAGTTAAGTAATTTTGCTAAATTTCTACACCAGCAAATTTAGCATGCAGAGCCCTTCGGTAATTTGGTCAGCATTTGTTTGCCCATATAGATTTACTTATGTGATTCTAATATGTTGTCTGTGGGAATCAATAACATCTCTATTCTGAATTTCAATAGATTTGGATAAGTGGTTTGAAAGTTGCATGTAACAAAAGATCGACATACTTTTAGGTCCTATGCCTTGGCGACCTATTGAATGTAAAGAGTTGTGGAGATTAAATATGTGATATGAATGGAAGGAGCTATTATAGGTCCATGTTGACCTATATTTCATGTGTTTTGGTGTGAAGGAACTTTGATTTAAATTAGGTGCCAACAAGGCACGTTTTGTACATGATTTGGGGCTATATCTAATTAGGCCGACCTAATTGATGTTTGTGATGGAGTTTGATATATATAGAAGGTTTTTTTGAGTTTATGGTCATCGAATATTAATGTGTACATGATTTGAATGCAAGTAATAATGCAAAATTTTGTAGAATTGAGCGAATGAGATGTGAATGTTGAGAAGGGGTGTGTGAATATAGAGTAGAGCAGATAATTATAATCTAAGTTGGATGAAGTGTATTAAGCTAGTATTTTGAGATTCAAAGGAATTGAATTTAGCATATACTAGATGCACTTTGTATCAATTCAAATCATGGTTGTAACGCTACTTCTCTCTATCTTTCTTTTCTCTGTGAATAATGTTCACTTGGACAGTGAGTCCACCAAGTAGTGAGACTCTCTGTAATATCTTATAACTAGTTATAACATATTGTGAGCTAATCCTCACCATGGTTTTTCCCATTTTGGGTTTTCCACATAAAATACTTGTGTTCATGTGTTATGTGTGTTATGGACTCTCCATGCTTTCATTCCTTATAACTGTTAAGTATGCTTTTGTAATTGGATGGTTTAATTGAATATTGATTCACCCCCCTCTCAATATTCCAATTGTTCAACAAAATTGACAAATTTTTGCTACTCACTAATTAGATCTAATCTCCTTGATTGACTAGAGTCATACTCATGATCACCTTTAATCATCAATTGTTGTTTGAATAGATTTGAAAACCTAAAATTATTAGTTCTCACAAAAAATGCATGAAAAACATGAAAAATCTTACATAACATGTATGAAATTATGATTGAATGAAAAAATGTTGCAATAATCTTGAAAATTCTACTCTTGTTTTCTCTTAAACAATTTTTGAAGTATTTTTTGCTCAAATTTTTTTCTCCTCATTTTTTCTTATTAATTAAAATTGTGAAAATACTATTTATTTATATCCATTTAATCTAATTTCCCAAAATTTTAAATATTGATAGCTAACAAAGGAATTTAAATTTTTAAATAATAAAATATTAACACTTACATATTCAAATTTGGACCCAAAAGTGTTGGCCTAGGGCATGGGACACCCTAAACTAATTTCTTGCATTTTTAGGATCAAAAGTCTCAATGGAAAAATATTAAATCCCTATTTCCATTTCCCAAGTTTAATTTTCCAAATATATTTTGAAAATGAGCAATTATATGGATAATTAGGTCCAAGAACATAGAGGGGAGAAAAACCTAGTGTGAAATTTTCAATATGACAATTTCATTGCTACATTTTCAAGGGTAACAATTTCATATCTACAATTATCCCTCACTTTAGTGAGAGTATAAAGACACATAAAATAGCACAACACATGAGATCACATCGCATGTAACAAAACACATAAAATACACACAAAAGGATATTGCACATGCAAGATAATCTAAAGAAAGTCATCCAAATCCTAATCTTTCTCATCATATATAGGAGGCAAACAACTACCTAAAGGGACTACAACAAGTTTTGTACAAGGAGTATCACCAGATTCAACACATGAAGGATCACTCTCATTAGGAGGATCATCACATTTTCCCCCATCTAAATCCATATATTTTTTTAAAAAAAGGATAATGCATTATGAAATTGTTCATCTATCTTAGCATCTTCATCTTCACTATCTAGATTTATCACAATAGGTGGTCTAAGAATAATACTAGTCATATGTTCACTTTTCATTCTTTGTGTACGGTGAAACATGTAAGGTTCAATTCCATAGTTTGGCAATGATAGTGAGATGGAGTTAGGTGATGATGAGGATGGATGAGTGGGAGATAATTTATTGGGGTTGGTTTGGATAGGTAGTTGGTTTTTAGGTAATGTTTTATTCTTTTCAACCAAATGGTGAACAATGGTACAAAATCTACACTTGCAGTCCTTTGCACTTCTATTTCATCTTGTAGGGGTTTCAACTTGTGAAGGTGTAATAAAGGAATTTACCACCATTGATCTCTTTTCTTCCTTTGGAGGAGGAATTGAAGAGGCCACTACAAGTTGGGGAACCACTATATCCTTAGGCTTATAATTTTTTTTTTCCTTTGGAGGCACAAATTTAATTAAACAGTTATCTCTTGCTCATTCATAGGATACTAGAGGTTGAGCTATAACCTATATGTCTAGTATTCATAGGATGATATTTAGTTTAGACATAGGTTCATCCACGACCTGTAGGAGTGGGAGGAATAACCATAGGAGTCATAGTAGAGTGATCATCCTTGGGTGGGATGTTACTCAGGAATAACTTAGCTATATGTTTATCTTTAAACTTTTGATATGATGAAAAATAATCCTCACAAGGCTTAACAAGTTCAATAGGTTGAGGCCAAAAATAATCTAATGAAAATTCTCCATGGGAAGCCAAAGGTTTAAACACACTATGGTGAACTATATGTATTTCATGTTCAAATGGAAACTTGATGCATTTTTGGATTACCAATGGGACCGAATTCATTGAGCATATCCATGGATGTATGTTAATCCTTTCTCATCGACATCAACTAACTGGATGTGATTAGAATTAATAAGGTCTTGCACTTGGCCCTTAAGATGCATACATTGATTTGTATCATGTTTAGGTGTATGATCATATTGACAAAATGATTTTACATTGTTAGTTTGCAGGTAAAGGTTTAGTTGTATCCATAGGGTTAATCAAAGGTAATTGGATTAAGTTCTTATTTAGAAATTTTAACATTATTGCATGAATACATTGGAGAAATCATGTGAATTTTCTATCTCTTGGCCTAAAATGATAATGAGTTGTACTTGCAGTAGTGATATGTGTTTCAATGTTATTAGTATCTTGAGGAGTGTTTATCTTAATCAAATTCTTGTTTTGATTTTTAAATAATTCATAACTTTTTTGAGGTATCAATTCAAATTGGTTAGTAGGAGTCACTGAAGTTGTGCCCTCATATATTGACTAATAAATATCTGATAATAATGAAGAGCTATACAATTTTTTTGAAATGATGGGTACTTTATCAATAATATCTTGTCTCAAATATGAGGTTGAAAATATCCTATAAACACCAATTGAATATAAACATCAAGAATACTATAGGATATTTGTGAGTAAATAAATTGGTAGCATCCTATAAAGTATATTACATTTTCCTTAGGTCCTTGTTTACAATGCACTAAGTTAGTTAGCACCACTTGAGGACAAATGTTTGCTTGAAAATGCTGGAGAAATGTGCTAACAAGTTGGGTGAATGAGTTGATAGAGTTATTCATTAATGATCAAAACCATTCGGAGGCCACATCTTTCAATGATATAGGAAAGATTTTAGCTAGGAGCTTATCTTATAAGATGAAGTCACTACACAATGTTGTAAAAGTTGATACATGGTTGTTAGGATCTCTTTTACCATTGTGCTTCTCAAATTGAGGTATTTTAATGTTTTTAGGTATAGGTGTTTTGAGGATTGTAATTGAAAATGGGTGACATGTAAATATATTATTGAGGTTTAACATTTTGATTTTTATTTAATGTGGAGATTTTTTGTTGAAGTTGAACTGTAGATTTTGAGGGAAAGGGGATTCCCTAGTACTTTTAGGGTTTTCACCTAAAAGGAGAGAGTTCTTTCACACCCAAAACCTAGGGGTTCATTAAATATTAGGGGTTAAATGTGTGATGTGTGTGTGATTTGTAATGTGTATAAATGTAATAATTTGATAAATGAAACTAACTATTGAATGCAAACTAATGAAATACAAATGTATTGAAAAGACTATGTAAAATTACCTACAATGTATGCAAAGTATAACATAACTTAAAGGGACATGAGTGGTGCACCTGGAAACTGGAGCTTGATGGAGAGGAGCTCTATAATTTTCTAGAATATACTATTGAAGGCTATTGGGACACTTAGAGCAAACTGGGCGACTTAGTCCTGCTTCAAGGAAACTTTGCTAGAATAGGTTTTGGGGAAATGGGTATCCAGAACTGTAGAGATCATTTTTCAAGCCTGGTAGTGGGACTAATTCACCAATGATGGTGACTTAATCCACCTGTAGCTTTTGAGAATCTCAAGACTGGAATATGTAGCTATCAACATGAACTTTTATTTCTCACAAAGAACCAGATTTGAATCATCAGATGTTGACCTACAAGTTGTCTTCAAGGTCATTTTAGGGTTTGTTGAATTTGAATGATGTTGATGGAAAGTTGACACCTTTTTAACACCTTTATCTTTGATAAATTTGCATATAAAGTCTTCAAATCACACATGCAAAGAGGGGAAATGGGGTTATGGTTAGAGAATAGGGGTTTGCCTTAGTGAAACCACATTTTGGTAATCAAATCATAGATAATGAAATGAAATGTGAAGGGAAAAATGATTGAGCAACATGCAAGTGAAACAACTCACCAAACCCTTGTTGTGGAAGTCTGAAGATATGCAAGTAATCAACTCCAATGGATTAATGCTTGAAGTGTTTAGAGTGCTTGAATGATTGATGCTTGCTTGAGAAGATAGATTGCTTGATTGCTTATGAAGATGGTGGGTGAAAATGAGGTAGAAACCCTTTATTGATACATGTTGTGCCCTAATTTCCTAAAAATAACAGATCATAAGCCGACCTTAGGATTTAGAATAAAATATCTCACCAAAAATTTGGATTAAATTTAACTTTTATGCCAAATGGGACTAAGTCGCCCAAGGTAGTGATTTAGTCCACTGGGTAATTTTAAGTGGATGTCAGGAATTAAAATGTAATTAATGTTACTTAACGGGATTGTCTTTCAAAACACACTTAAGTGGGACCTATAAGTGTATTAAGGGGTCATTTTGTCATAAGAAAGGGTCAAATTATTGATGACAAGCCTAGGAAAGTGTGAGAGTTTGTAGCAACTCTTTACAACACTTTGAAATAGGACTTGGTAATTGATAAAAAGAGGTTTTTAGAGCCTACAACTGATTTGCCATTAAAAACATATATACATGCATGGAAACATTCAAAAGTGAATTATGATGGAGAGGTCCTAAAAAAGTGGTAAAATGTGTTACAACACTTCACAACACCTTTGTAAGACATATTTAGGTTTTTATGGATTTTCAAGCGTTCAAGGCATAATGTGAATGTGTTGGCCACATTACAACATTAAATCTAGGAAAAATCAGGCCAAAATCCATAGGAAAGGCCCAAATGATTGAAAATGTTAAGGATACATTTTTCTATGTTACATTTATCCCCCACTTTAGTTAAAGGATGAACTTGCTTCAAACTCGCACTAAAGTAGCCAAGACATGCATATCGAGAGGGATCCATATGTACTCATGCTGGAAATATGAGACAACAATAATTAAGAGGGATGATCAAGCCTCTAGGATAAAGATCCCATGGAAAACCAAATATTAGTACAAAATATCCCACTAGAAAGTGATGTGAAGGAATGAAAAGAAAGGGAATGTCGGATCAAGTTTTGACCATTTGTCTAGCTAGTTGTGGATCAGATCTAGGTTGTTTGTCCAGAAATATGTATACTCACTCTGAGGTGATGAAACTTTTGGTTGTTCACTAGGTGAGAAGGCCAAAAAGGGTGAGAAATATACACTCAGGGCTGGTATGCACTCACACACACATAGGTGGCTATGGGGAAAGTCATGTTGCTGGTTGGCCTTCCCGCTTAACCATATACCAAGGTTATGCCTCCTAATAAATTTAATAAGGCATCATAAAAGACAAGATTTTTGAGCTTCATGAGACAAGAAATTTTTGTATGCTTGGAACTCATGAACAAGTGCAAGATGGAACCATAGGCATGCAAGTTGTGTTATGTAAGGTGGCCATATATGCAAAGTGAAAAAATGTAAAATGTAAGAATGCACAAGAATGTTCAAAGGAGTCTTGCTTAGTTCATGCAAGGTCTTTAACTTAGGGAACATTGTGTCTAATATCTCCAAGAGAGGACCAATGAAAGAATAGAAAATTTTTAACTTAGGGGATACAGTGTGTCACATCAGGCCACTAAGAGGAATGTAATAGACTAAGATAGATCACATTCATGAAGGAAATTACATCCGATGTCATCCACAAAGTGACAAACAGATCGTATGAAGGAATAAGGCAGCACTATGAGCCAAGAAAATGAAAAATGAAAAAAAAAAATGCCAATGCATGCCCCCACATTAAAGGAATTTCTACACACTATTCTGTGAGAAATTAAGTTTTAAAGTAGCAAAATGAAAAATGCAAAAAGAGAGAAAAGGACATGAGATCCAACTTGGAAATCCCCTATGTTCAAGTCATATTTTTTCAAGTAAGGCTACGTCATGCAAAGAAAAAGAAAGAGAGAGGAAAGGGAATGGGTTGCCCCAAAAAGGGAAAACACCAAACACATAAGGGATCTATGGTTTTTGGGTTAGTATGTTCATTGCTGCAATGTTTGTTTAGAGAGCTCGAAACTGTCATCATCCCCCTAAATACATAGAATTAGAAGGACACAAAGAGAGCGAAAACATAGAAAAAGAAAGAGTCATTTTCAGTCAACATGGAAGAGACATAGAGTGTCTCGATGCTTTGCATCATCCCCAAAGGACAAAAAAAGAAAAAAGAAAAAGTCAAATAAAGAGGAGCCTTTTGGGTCAACATGAAAGGGGCATTGCTATCTCAATGTCTTGCATCATCCCCAAAAGGAGGATAAAAGAAAAAGAGAAATAAAAAGTGGCCTTTTGGGTCAACATGAAAGGGACATTGTTGTCACAATACCTTGCATCATCCCCAAAAGGAAGGAGAAAGCCAAAGCAAAAGAAATGCATGACATATAGAAGAATGAAGGTACAAATAGAGGAATGTCACAAAGAGAGAGAACATAAAAAAGAATAATACAGGGAACACGTTACACATATACAAAAGAAAATGTAAAAGACTAGTAAGGCAAATGCAAGTCAACAATCTAATAGGTCATCCGCCTCCCAATCTCAATTGGTACAAGCGAGAGGTGAATAATGGAGCTAAGGGACAAGGAAAAATGCATTACTAGGACAAGGCTAGCATATTGTTTCCCCCACTGAGTGCAAGGAAAGAATGAGCCGAGGTAGGTGATGGGAAGGATCATGTAATAGTGAGAAGAGAATTTTCTACAACTATTACATGATAGGGTGTGTGGTAGTAGTTTATGGGTTGAGGGGATAAAAATTATCACCATCAAAATGATACTTGCTCAGTATTTCTCTCAAGTGATGGCACTCATCGCTTCTATGTCCAAGAACATGATGATATGCACAATGTGGAACAATAGCATCTTTAGGATATATCACCAGCCTATTCATAGGTGGCAATATAATGAGTTTTTTTTTTAGGATTATTTGTAATTTCTTCTCACATTCAGGTGGTGGGTGAAGAGGAAAATTAAGTTTTTGTAACTTCTAAGGCCTCTTACATCTACTATATTCACCTTGTTCATGAATAGAAGGAGGGGGAGGACCCACTGGGATCCTAGCTCCCCTATCATTTGCACTGAAGGGTTGTTCTTGAGGAAGAAGGATGTTCAAATCCGGGGGAGAATCAAAGATCACAGTGTTTTCATCACGAAGCCTTAGATACTCTCGAGGATGCATGCGGTTATGAGGGGGATCTTGATAACCTATCCCCATGGTATTTTCATTAGGTGATAGTTGCTCATAAAATTGATGTATTTCATGTCTAGTTGTTGTGTTACTTCCTTGTTTGCTTAGAATGGTAAAACCCTTTCCATAGGTATTTTCAAGGTTGATTGGATTATTTGTCACTTGGTTAGCATACAATGGCTAAATGAGTGCATGGTTAGAAGAACTAGGTTCACCGTGTGTATGGAACTTAGGCTCTTTATGTATTTTAGGATGTAGGTAACCGAATGTGTCATGAGGTGATATGGTAGTAAGGGCTTGAGGTGTCATGGATGGGTAAAATGATGCATTGGCTTCAAGGTTGTCAAGGAAATCCTTAAGGAACCTATTCAGGCTAGCATCATCTTCTCCAATAATATCAACATCATGAAGAGGACATGCATTAGGAGTTGATTGAGCAGGTGTGGGTTCAAAGTCATTAGGATCAGTTCCAAAGGCACAACTTGACATGTCAACTAAGGATTTAAAGGACATCCAAAAAAATTTGAAAGACATAGCCATAATGCAAGTGAATGAAAGCAATCTAAATTGCAAGAAACAATAAATTTGGAAACAATAACAGAGATGCAATAACATAAAACAGAAATGCAAAAAATGCCAGAAATGATATTGCAAATTATGGAGGTGGACTAAGTCGCCCAATGTGGTGAATTAGTCCCAACAGTAAATTTTTTAGCAATTTTCAGAAGTTTTGAATGTTTTTTTTTTTAATTTTTAGGCTTTTCAAATGCAGCTATAATATGAAAATATAGAATTTTTCAATTTTTCAATGAAAATGCAATGCAAGAATGTAAGCTATATGAGATTTTCCCTAATGCACTTTTAAAAACCCTAGAATGCAAAACCCCAATGCAATGTTGATGCAAGATTCTCCTAGGATGAAACTTCACTTGAAACCAGAAGTTAAGAAGTGTTCTAAAGGTGGGTTCACAAAAATGAACCATAGATTTTGAGGGAAAGGGGATTCCCTAGCACTTTTAGGGTTTTGACCTAAAAGGAGAGAGTTCTTTCACACCAAAAACCTAACATTTCATTCAAGATTAGGGGTTAAATGTGTGATGTGTGTGTGATTTGGAATGTCTCTAAATGCAATAATTTGATAAATAAAACTAAATATTGAATGCAAACAAATAAAATGCAAATGTATTGAAAAAGACTATGTAAAATGACCTACAATGTATGAAAATTATAATATAACCTAAGCGGACAAGAGTGGTGCACCTGGAAACTAAAGCTTGATGGAGAGGAGCTCTATAATCTTCTAGAATTTTTTGTTGAAGGCTACTGGGACACTTACACCAAATTGGGAGACTTAGTCCTGCTTCAGCTAAACTTTGTCAGAACAGGTTTTGGGGAAATGGATATCCAGAACTGTAGAGGTCACTTTTCAGGCTTGGTAGTGGGACTAATTCGCAAATGATGGTGACTTAGACCACCTGTAGGTTTCAGGAATCTTGAGACTGAAATATGTAGCTATCAGCCTGTACTTCTATTTCTAAAAGAGAACTGAATCTGAATCTTCATATGTTGACCTGTAAGTTGTCTTCAAGCTCCTTTTAGGGTTTGTTGACTTTGAATGATGATGGAAATTTGACACCTTTTTAACACCTTTCTCTTTGATAAATTTGCATATAAAGTCTACAAAGCACACCTGCAAAGAGGGGAAAAGAGGTTAAGGTTAGAGAATAGGGGTTTTCCTTAGTCAAACCCCATTTTGGTAATCAAACCCTCGATAATGAAATGAACTATGAAGGGAAATATGATTGAACAACATACAAGTGCAAAAAATCACCAAACCCTTGTTGAGGAAGTCTGAAGATATGCAAGTAATTGACTCCAATGGGATGATGCTTGAAGTGCTTAGAGCACTTGAATGCTTGATGCTTGCTTGAGAAGATAAATTGCTTGATTTCTTATGAATATGGGGGGTGAAAACGAGAGAGAAACCCTTTATTTATACATGTTGTGCCTTAATTTCCTAGAAATAAAACATCACAGGATGACCTTATGGCTTAGAAGACAATATCCCTCAAAAAATTTGGATTAAATTTGATTTTTATGCCAAATGGGACTGAGTCACCCAAGGTGGTGAGTTAGTCCACTTGGGAATTTTTAAGTGGATTTCGAGAATTAAAATGTAATTAATGTTACTTAAGATGATTTTCTTCCAAAACACGCTTAAGTGGGACCTATAAGTGCATTAAGGGGTCATTTTATCATAAGAAAGGGTCAAATTATTGATGACAAGCCTAGGAAAGTGTGAGAGTTTGTTGCAAGTCTTTACAACACTTTGAAATAGGACTTGGTAAATGATAAAAAGAGGTTGTTTAGGCGAATTATGATGGAGAGGTCCTAGAAAAGTGGAAAAATGTGTTACAACACTTCACAAAACCTTTGCAAGACATCTTTTGGTTTTTATTGATTTTCAAGCATTCAAGGCTTAATGTGAATGTGTTGGCCACATTACAACATTAAATCTAGGAAAAATCAAGCCAAAATCCATAGGAAAGGCCCAAATGAGTGAAAATGTCAAGGATACATTTTTCTACATTACAAAAGTGATGTCACATTTTGTGAAAGTTGGTTTATGAATCAATCATTGTTTGACATGTTTTGCGAGTTTGTTTAATATGGTGAAGTTGTGTAAGTGACTGGTGGGATACTTTGTTGCATGTTTATAGGGGGTGGTGAATATGGAGGTGTTTTAGGTGATGTGACAAAACTATAAGGATTCCTAGGAGGTAGCCCTGAGCTTTGATTGAGGCCATTGATATCTTGTATCATTAATGGTATTGTTGGAGGTGTGAATGTGAGTAGAAGGTATGGTTGTGGGAGAGAAAAAAAAATTTCCTATTTGGTTTTGAGCATTTATAAACACTCGAGCATAGCTAAATGTCATAGGGATGTTCCCATCTACTATGTGAGCTAGGATACACAACAATTCTATTCCTTAGAAATCATTGATCAAATTCCTAGGATGGTCCACAATAGGTACTACTCTATAGCTAAAGGGTTTGGTACATAAATAGTTTTGAAGACCCTCTAGATCCCTATCCAATTATTTTAACCTATCATCGGTAACATCAGCAATAGTGACCTCTATGTCCATATAAATGTTAGGTTGTGAGGAAGTCATAGGTAATGTAGGATTAGGAATGGAGTCCAAAATGGCTTCAGTATTAACAATACCTTATGTGAAAGAGTTTTAGGATTCGGACTCCACAATGGTGTTGATTGCAACACAAGAGGTAATAAGTCTAAAACTATGTCTCATAGGGGTATTCACAATAGGAAACTATGTGGTGAAGCTCATATGAGCTTCAAAACACTTGAGTAAACCTACTATGGAAGGAAATTATAGGAGAATGACAACAAATGCAACATAAATTGTAAAACTAGAAAGTAGAAACACAGTAAGCACAAAACTAGCCCTATGATCCAAATCTATGTTAAAATTGATATGTCTAGGTTGTGGTGCATTCCAAAATAACAAGGTATTTTTGCTAAATTCAAAATTTGGATGTGTTCTATACTATTTAAGTGTCTTATTTTGTGACTATGCAAGTCTAATAGTAAATATTTTTTGTGAATTTTATAGAATTATGATTTTGAAATGTCAAATGCAACTATGCAATCCATTTTCAAGATTTTGAACCAATAAATACAATTCAAAATGTAATTTTCATATTATAAAATGTAGAAATTTAATTTTCCTAACTTGAAAAAATTGGATTTTTTTTTTTTTATGTTTTTGTAATAACAACAATGTACATTTTCACTATATGCATTATATGCATATGCCTAAAATGAATTCTTTGAATACTTTGAGGTTTGATTTCAAATTTTATATGACCTAATGCAGATTTGTAAATACAATAATGATGTAGATCTAGCCTATGATGAGTGAAACTAACCTTATTTGATCTTTTTAATGTAAAATGATGTAATTTTTTTAATTTTTCAATTCTTTTTACGTAAATGATGGATTCCTAAATGATGAATGCAAAATAAACTAGGATTAAACTTAGATCTAAGATGATATACTTCATATTTCAGAAGATTAAAAAGCGTAAAATAGTCAAGTTCACCAAAAACGTTTTGTTGGGAAAAGGTATCTAGGTTGTAAATCACACTCTTCCAAAATTGATGGAGGGATTGCAAATGGTCTCAAACCCCACTTGGCTATAAACCTTGTAGGAAGAGCCACAATGGTGGATCAAGGTTCTAATCCCTTGCTTTGGTGGTGGTGGGGATGCTTGGATAGTTTTATTTTGATATGATGCAATGATGTAACAAGGTATAATATGAAAATGCAGTGATTTGTTATGAATTTTAAGAAATTGAATGCAAAAAGATAGAAATTAAGCCCAAAAAGAAAAAAGGTAGACACAGTGGCACTTGGTATTAAAATCTAAGGCTGAAATAGTTAGTCTAGGGTGTTGTGCACCCTAGTTTGAGCACCTAATTTTAGGATCTAATTTCATAGGATTTAGGTCACCAGTATGTAGCTTTTGTTCCTCTAGAGATATTGTTGAAACTTCATCTATTAATGAGAAAATACAGATTTTATGATTTGACAACTTGTAGAGTTTAAGTGCATGAATGAGAAAATAGCCTTCAATCTTCCTCTAATTCACTTTATATCTATAATCTAGACACATGAAAAGAGGGGAATGGTTTTTCCATATAGATGCTAGCCTAAGCAAACCTTGTGTTGGTATTCCTGCCTCAATAATAGAAAAATTGATGCTTAAAGAGAGCTTATCCTTGGATGTATAGAGACCAATGATAAACAAGTAATGAATTGACAACTTGTTGCAACTCACCACTCATATCTCATCTCCTTGATGGATTGAAGTCATACTCATCCCCTTCAAGGATCAATTGTTGCTTGAATTAATTTGAAAACCTAAAAGTATTAGTTCTCACAAAAAAATGCATGCAAAACATGAACACACTTACATAACACATGACATGATGCTTGAATGAAAAAATACTAGAGTAATGTTGAAAATTCTACTCTTGACTACTCTTGAATAATTTTTGAAATATTTTTGTTCAATAGTTTTTTCTCCTTTTTTTTCTTATCAATTAAAATTGTTAAAATGTTATGTATTTATATGCAATTAATTGAATTTCCCAAAAAATAAATCCTAATAGCCACCAAAGGAATATAAATTTTCAAACAATAAAATGCTAACACCAACATATTCAAATTTGGAGCTAAAAGTTTTGGTCTAGGGCATGGGTTGCCCTAGACTAATTTCTTTATTTTTGAAGATCAACAATGTTAGGAAAAAAATATTAAATTCCTATTTCCATTTTCCATGCTTAATTTTTGAAGATGCTTTTAAAATGGGCAATTAGATGCATAATTAGGTCCAAGCACATAAAGGGGAGCAAAACCTAGTCTGAAATTGTCAAGGATGACAATTTTTGACACTACAAATACTCACTAATAATGTGTGCAAGTAACAATTGATTTTTTTAAGACTAAAATATAGCATGTAATTATATCTAGGTGATGATAATTTTATTATCTAAAATGAAAAAGAGTTAACCCATTAAATATTACACCAAGGATCAAATGAAATTGTTGATAACTTGTCCATCAACATCCAACAATAAGAAAGAGAGGCAAAGTTGGCCCTAGATTTTAATTTAAATTTTACAAGGGGCTATTTTATGAGTGCAAAATAATCTATTTCATTCTCATTACTTTGGATCTAGTGTAATCTAGGGAAAGAAAACATATTAGTCTATAGTAATGAGTGTTGATGGCAACAAAAAAAGCTTAGTTTGTGTTCTGAGTCGCATTTAGAAAGCATCATTTGTATTCTTGTTATTAAATAAAGGTTAACCAAGTCAAAGTGAGTTCAAAACAAATTTTTAAATTACAAGGTATCAATTTTCACCATTACAACACTAAAATAAGGGTATGACATTAATTTTTTACTCAATATATATATGTGCATTATTTTGAAACAACTAGCTATTGGAAAGTTACATGCATTAAAATAAAATAAAAAAGTATCCTTTGTATGGTTAAGACTTGTGTTATCAATGTTGGGTATATTTGTAAATAATCATTATTGTTGATATTATAATAATTTAAAGTTCGCCTATTTATTTTTATTAAAGCATCCAAAATCTTATAAATTATCACACCCATATAATTATTAAAATGTGTTGTTGAATGATGATTAGAACAAATATTTATAACCTCATTGGGGTACGTACTACTAGAAATGACTCTACCAAAAAATATAAATATAGAGAACTTGGCCAATATAACTATAACTAGTAATAGTAATTAAACGTGTTATCAAAAGAAAGATAGACACGAATATTTATAATCCTATGAGTAAATACTATTTAAAGAAAGTGGCTCCACTAACAAAATATATACCATGAAGTATTCTAGAAAAAATAAGTCATCTCACAATTAAATATTAGATCAATCAAAGGTGATATCAACAACAAGATTTAAAACTAAAAATTAATCAAAAAATATATAATTATAATATAAATAATATATTTATAATATCCATTTTTTTAATAAATTATACTTTTTATTATAAACATATGATTATTACACTAAAACTGAATTATTCTATTCCAGTTTTTCCTTCAATATGGAACTTATTTAATTTCAATAAATAATAACATGATCACCCGTGCCATGGCTTTTTAAATGCATTGAACACTTCAACTAACGCCTCAACTTTAATATATTTATAATATCTATTTTTTTAATAAACATAATTATAATTATATTAAAAATAATCTATAAATAAATTATACTTTTTATTATAAACATATGATTATTACACTAAAACTGAATTATTCTATTCCACTTTTTCCTTCAATATGGAACTTATTTAACTTCAATAAATAATAACATGACCACCCGTGCCATGGCTTTTTAAATGCATTTGACACTTCAACTAAAGCCTCAACTTCTTTCCATGTTTCTAGGTGGCCCAAGTGTTTTGCCTCACATCTCAATATCATTAACCACAAATAGAAATCAACAAGACTAGTCTTACCATCCCTTTATATCCAAATTAAAATAAAAATTTGAAAAAAAAAATTAAAAAAATATATTAGTTGAACAAGGCATATATATACAATAGTTTTCTTGTATAGACACAAAAATAATATAAGCAAATAAACATATTGCATTTATTTATTTTCGCTTTTCTTGTTAAGTTATAAACAAACATCAACAAATATGTAGGGCACTACTATTGTAAAATAATGCCCTAATTTCTAAATTTTAAATCATAATTGTGTTAGCTCAAATAAATCATACATTTTTAGAAACGTGAAAATAATTTAGTGATAGTATGAACAAGTATCCAATTTGAATAATTTAAAAAAAAAAGGTTGTAGCTCAATTGGTGAGGATGATGGTATGTGAAAAAAAATCATCCACCAAGATTCAAAATGCTTGAAGGTGCGTGCACACATGTTAACATTCAACAATTGATGAGCTTGATTATAAAAATAAATTATTTAATTATTTTGTATTCATTATAAAATAAACTTTATTGATAAAAATAAATAATAAATAAATAAGTAAAAAATTGTCGTCCTTTTAAACTCCTAAAACCGTTTTTATATCATCCAATACACAATATAATAATCACTTGAATAAGTGGAAAATTTTGAATTATACGGCAGTGGTAGTTAATATTGACGGCTATTTGACCATCACGCTCAGGGTACATGTCATTTGGCTGTCGCATTGAGGAATTTTGACTATGAGTTGACCGTCGCATGTAGTATATTATTGATCATTTTGATAATTTGATCGTTATATGTTAAATTTGACGGTCATTTGTTCGTCGCATCTAGGAATCCAAAATTAAATTTTGGTAGCTATCGGGCCTTGACGTCTTTGATTCAAAATCATCAATTTGACAGCCATTCCACCATCATGTTTCTAGTTTAGCATCTAAAGTTCGATAGCCATTTAATTCGACAGTCATTTCACCGTCATGTTTAGAATATATTTGTGGAATTTGATAGTCATGTGGTCATCATACACAGGTTCGAGATGGTAAATTTGATAGCCATTTGATCATCATATCCCGACTACATTTTTTCTAAATTTGACAGTCATATGACAATGATTTTCAGGAAATATTATGTTAAATTTGACAGCCATGTGACCCTCATAGTCAAAAACAATCAAGTTAAATTAGACAGTCATGTGACGATCACATTCAATAGCTTAAATGATAAATTTGCATTCCTTCTATCTGTCACACTTGATAGTGTTAAATTTAAATTTGACTTCCTTGTGAAAGTCATATTGGACAAAATAAATTTCATAGCCATTTGGCCGTCACTCAATTTAATGGCCGTTTGAGTGTCGCGAGATTCCTGATCTTCACATTGACAAAAGTGGCAACTTTATTTCCCTTATTATGGCATGTTTTTTTATTAAATTGCAAAATGTCATTTGTGTAGACAAGTAGCCAAAGGATGCACTCCAAGATACCAGGCTTCTTGTTGGCATTCACCTGCTCAATCATATTGGATAGCCTCTTTGTAATTCCTTTTATATCCACATATTTTTCTTATACAATATTGATTTTTCTTTCATTTGTGATAATTACTCATGAAGCTGCAATTTGTTTATTTGTGTGGATATTTTAAGTTTTTTGAAGAGATTAGAGAGTTTCTAAATAATTATTTAGACTTTTGGGAAAAACTCTTAGTTCAAATTTGGAAGTCAAAAATCAATTATGAGGTTCAATTAATGGTTTGGAAGATTTTACATTGCAAATTGTCCATTCAAGGTAGGTTGAGGTGTATTATGGTCCAACCCTTTAATTGCCTTTATTGCTAGAAACATGAAGATATGAGGCACATTTTTTGGGGATGCCAAGTTGTGAAAAAACAATGGAACTTTGTGTTTCATGGCGTGCCTGCTATTTTTGAAGATAAACTTATTTGGAAAGAGGCCTTGCTTGGAGTTAGGCTTCATAACAATTTTATTGTTGATGGAGTTCATCATGTTATTTTGTTGCATTTTTGGAGAATCTGATGTAAAGTAGTGTTTAGTAATGATCACTAGGAAATTGCAGCTTTAAAGCTTTACTCTGACATATTTTATTGTCTTGCCTCTCTCTTCTCTCTTCTATAGGTAGATTCCAAGAAGAACTTAAAGATGGTTTTGTAAATTTAGTGCATCAAACACCAATTGAACCTGCAACTCAAAAATAGATAATTTGTATTGCTCAAGTGTTAAAGCCTCTCTTGTTGCATTGGCTACTTCTGTCATCATAACTCTATACTTTATGTTACTGGTTTGTACTTTGACTTTTATGCATAGGCATTATTATTGATGGTATTGTTGTTGTAACAAGAAATATTGTTGTTGTTGTTGTATTTGTTAAATTTGTCTTAGTTTGGCTAATGTTGCATTGATAGGAATTGCTATGTGGATATTTTGTTTTCCCTCTTTTGTGTCATGTATCTCATATTGTTGTTTTAACATGAAATATTGTTGTTGCTATTGTATTTGTTAATGTTGTCCCATTTTTCTTGATGTTGCATTGATAGAAACTGCTATTGTTATGTGGAGACTTTGTTACACTTTTGTGTCATGAGCTTCATGTACAATTTCATTTTGCAGTTTTTAACTAGAGTTTTTCTCTTGTAATATGCATATTCTCAATAAAAATAAAAAAATATTTAGACACTTTTTAAAAATAAATAAACTGATAAAGGCTTGATTAATCTTTATAGGGATTTCCAAATTTATTTAATGTTTTTTATTAATGGATCTGAGTGTCATCCATCAAAATATTATGTATTCATCCCAATGGACTCCCTCATAATGGAAGAGGTGGTCTAGTTGCTTCTATTCCTATGAGCTTGGAAAGTTTCTAGCTCATTCTTGAGTTTGATAAACATGACTAATAATCATTTATTCATAATTTCATACGATAAACATCACTAAGAATTTGAAAAGTTGAAAAGTTGTTGACACATTATTGAGTTTAAGAAGCATTATTACGAATTTATTTATTCATAATTGTGTAGTAGTTTGGAAAGTCACTAGTGTGTTCTCGAATTTGATAAATATGATAAAAAAATTAGTCAGTGATAATTATTGAATGTCATCTTCTATATATTGTTATATCACAGTTTTTGATAAGATAAGCAACATTTACAAGGTGTTGTACCCTTTACACAAAGAGCCCAAAGGGCCAAAAGAAAGCATAGTTCAAATAGAACTTGAACTAGAAGAACCAACTTAAACAACTGACAGGCAGCTGTAAAACAACCAAAAAAGTTAAACAACCCCCAAAAGAGGGGTTCAAAACCTACTCCACGAACCCGAGGTCGTGAAGAGGTAATGAATTTGGGGAGTCCTTTCTTCTTCCACAGTACAACAGACCTGGAAGGCTTGGAGTCAGGAACCAGTGAGAGAGGCGGGGGGAGCATATCCCCAACAAGCACCTCAGGAGAGGAGCCACCACACAATGGGGGAACCAACGGTGAAGCAACAAAAATTGGAGCAAACAAAGGACCAGCAAAGTCATTCGATGAAGGACTGGTAGGTTTAGGCAAAACAACGACAACAGAAGGTTCTGATAGAATAGAGATAGAAAAATGAGGCAGAGGTTCCACGACAAGGACACCAGTAGAGTTGTCTTGGGAGGGTCTCCCTCCTTAGAGGAACTCTCCGAGGAGGGAGAACCAACAGTGAGATGGTTCATGAGAGCATCCTTCCATCAAGTAGAAACACTCTTGCGGTGAGAAAGAGGGCAACTAGAAGCCAAGTGACCAACAAAGAAGCAACACCTGCAGCGAAAAGGGAGTCCCTCATAGTCTAGAAGTTGCTTCCAAGGTTGTTCCACCACCATCAAGACCACATCGCCATGGAGTGGTTTGGAGATATCCAAATCGACCAAAATGTGAGCCACCGTAGTATGCCTAACATCTCGAGTCATAGAGTCCAACTTCAAAAAGTTTCCAATGGCTTCAAAGCAAGAATCCTCCCAAAATTGGAGAGGGAGATTTGGAAAACAAACCCAAACAGGTTGGATATTCATAGGTTCTGTAAGGAGATTGAAAGAGCGAGACCACGGTTGGATGAACAATGATCCCAATCCAACACTCTATCACGATCCATTGGGGTAGAAAAAGTAGCAAAGAAAAAACCACTAGCACTAGGATAGAGGTCAATTTGTCCAAAAACCAGACACTCACTCATGGAGATCAAGCAGGGAGGGCCACAAGCCGTTAAACCTGTAGACCACACCCTGATGCACGTAGAAGTCTTCATTCTCAGCAAGCTCAGGCCCACAGACCACCACACGGGAGTCCAAGGCACAAGGCAAAGGATGAACCCTAGCCGAGACTTGGGTACGGGTAGTAGCAACAAAGGATTTAAGAGAATCAAGAGGAGGAAGGCCCCTAGCCACACACCACACAACACTCACCAACGTTGGCCTGTCCAAAGGAGGCGCATAACCCACACGTCCCTACATCTACTACAAGTCAAGGGGAACAGGGGGATCTCCATCACCCACAGACTCATGAACCTTCACTCCCAAGTCCGCCGATTTTAAATCCAGGCTCCCACCCAAAGCAATGGACATCAACGCAGAAATAGTCGCGAATACAAACTCGGATGCAATGGTCTTCATCGGCATGGATTATTGTCATATCATAGTTATTTTCAAGTTAATTGAATCTTAAATAATTTTATTTTTTTAAGAAAGTAGATAATTTATTACACTTAACAATCAACTCATCCACTTTATGAAGAGGAAACTATTTCCTATAATTATATTGGCTAAGGTACAACAATTAATGTATATATATAAAAAAACCTTTCTTCTGAACCTTATCAATGGTGTAGGTGGAACAAGTGTGCTTATGCCTAGCATAATGCATTCCATGCCAAGTATTTCTTGTAAAAAAAATTAAATCACATGCTTAAACAACTTAGGTTGTTAATAAGTAGTATTCATGATAGGTTTTATACCATTTTCCATTGATATCTTATGCTTATGAACCATAGCATTTGGAAGGTCCTTAGGAAGATCACCAAATGCCACTTTATATTGATGTAATATTTGCTATATTTGGACATATATTGGCATTTGGACATGCTTTGAAGTTTTCATCCTTTAAAGGTGCGAAGTGATTATCTAAGTAGAGCTCTCTCCTTTATTTTCTTATGTATCTTATGAGTTGACATGATAGTTATGAGCTCTCTTAGGTGCATCCTACCATATGCCTCCCCACATGTAGTGGTTCTCAATGTACAAAGTGTATAGTGGTCGAGAATTTTTCCTCAAGGATAATAACACTTGTAATATTGAGAGACAAGGAAGGGTAAAACTTGTATTCAATGATAGGACAGTGAAAACTCCCATGAATGTATTGTATATCCTAAATTTATCAAATAATTTAATTTTTCCTCCAAATTTCTTGAGATGCATTTCTATATGTATTTAATTCCCTTATAACAACATATCATTCCAAATTTTATTATTTTAATTTTTATATTAAAACTAAATTTAGTAAAAATAAATGAATTATTATTAAATAATTTGATACAAAATAAATTTTGAAACTATAAGAAAAAAATAATACTATAAAATTTTAAATGGAATAAAGTTTCAACTTTAGCGATCATAAAAAAACAAAACTAAATATAATACTTGACCATGACATTTTTAAAATTTTCAATATACTCCAAAATATTCTACAGCAAAATATAAAGAAATTAGACCAATTAAATAGACATTGTAATTATTGTCGCATATATTAGACTGGCTAGAAGAAAATGGATACCTATATATGGTAATATGCCAAAATATTTGTACTTATCATCCATTCTTTGTAATATTTTAGTAATTGCAGTGCATTTTGTTTATAGCCTGCTTCATCGTAAACATCTCCCTGCGGTAGTTCCAATGCTTTGCTCTTTACCGGCCCAGAAAAGGAATTCAAAATGGGCACCGTTTTGAGGAAAGAAGGCACCGCTATAACGACAAGGAATGGCCAAAATGCAGCTTATTTAAGCCATGCCTGGCATTCAAACTACTCACCAAACAAAATGGGAAAGAAATATTTGGTATCGTTAATGGTAATCCTGATGGTACTATTTGGAGTGTCGATGGTGGTTTCATATGATTACTGCTCTAACAGCGAATATTGGTGCCAGACAGATGCAGATTGTAATCCAAAGCCTGGCTATGGTCCCTCCTTCTGCTGCTACATTGGAACTTGTGGGGTTGGTTATGGCTACTGCTGGGATAATGTTTGTTAGATCTTTCTTCTTCTTTTCTATCTCACAATCTGGTTTCTGCTACGGAGAAGACTTTACTTTGATGTGAGTTCCATTAATTGTAGTTTGTGTTCTGTCTGCTGAATTCATTCAGCTTCTTAATATAAAAATATGGTATGTTGGTTGTTTTCATATGATAAATTTGGATCAATGGGAGTTTTAAGATGATGTTGTCTTATATTTCATTACAGTAGTTGTGATGTTTGGATATTGATTTAGAATTAAGGTATGAGGAATAGGTATTTATTTTTTTATTTGGTTTAAGAACACAGTCTTTATGTTATTTTTTATATTACAGAAGTTCTTTTATACTTAGCAATTAATTTTTTATCCAGACTATTCAATTTCATTAATAAATTGAAAATCACTTGACTATTTAGTATATAGTAGCTTATTTGTATCTTATTAAATAATCTATATAAATAAGGTGGTCATATATCATTTTTGAGAAGATTATTTATTTTTCAATAGTTTCATTTATATTTTGCTTATGTTGAATAATGTACTAAAAAATATATTAAGATAAATCATAGATAAACTTAAGGTATAATTATATATTAAATATATTGTATTATAGTTAATAAATTTTGTATATCAAAGAATCATTGATTATGTTATTAGATCATAAAATTATCTATCAATAAATAAAATAATAAGTTAATTAACTAATAAAGAAATTGTAGTTTCAGAAATATAAATGTAAAAATTTGAAGTATCTCTTTACATTATCTGAACAATCAAATTTATCATTTTCAATTGAGGGTTCTGCATTATGATAAGTTGTGTGATTGTATGATATAAGCAAATGTATTTCAAAAAGTAAATATGAAGACATACTTCACACTTGTCTTTAACAATTATAATTGTTGAATGTAATTTAACATCAATTCAATTTGTAAAACAACAGAATCATTGTCAACAAAACAAGAATACAATAAAAATACAAGGAAAAAATCAATAAATAAATAATGGTTACAACATTTTAAAATTGACAATTACAAAAAGAAAATTAAAATATTCATCTTGCATGATTACAAAAATAACAGTGTTTGTTAACACATTTGTCTGGAAAATAAAATCTTTGAAGAAGTTAGGTTTGGTTCTTGACCAAAAAAACAATTAAAAATTTATATATATTGACCTATTCACATTAAACTATAAAAAACATTCGTGATTTTTACTTTTGTTTCAATAGTCACTCTTTGTTTAAATTTTTCACCAATCTTCAAATATTATATTGGGTTTTCCTATCAATAGTGATCCATAAATTATGAAAGCTTATGTCGAATATGCAAAGTTATCAAACATAAACACCTATAAATAAGAATAAAATGAGATCAAAGCTTATGAGGTAAAAGTATACATGAAGGTAGAACATCTACATTAGAAAGTATCTTTGCCATTGAAACATAGATTAAGAGGTGAGACCATTGTTCTTTCGTATCTCCTAGCAAATGCATCTCCTACAATAGTCATAAATAATCTTTATAAAGAGGGAAGGAGTGGTCTAGCATTGTTCAATTTGGGTAGTTCCACTGTAGATGAACCTATCCTATATGTGGACATTGATTGATGATGCTTTTGGCCATAGAAATTTTCAACTTACATCAAAAGTATTGTTATGATAGGATTTTTTTGTCATTCTAACAATTTGAAGAATCTTTAAATCACTTAAGTGAATTTTTGATCTAGTTCTAACCTTTAGAGTTCTCTATAACTATATTTTTTTATATTTTTCTAACATGAGTCCTATGCAGGTTTTCTGATCGAAAAAGACTTAACGTGCATATTCAGTGGAAATGTTAGCCAACTTTACTAACATGTTTGGATTCAACCATTTGAGATCAAAGAGCATACCATGTTGCTCACTGTAAATGCTTTGTTCTCACATAGCCTAAATAACCTCCAGTTTTATTATATAAATGGAATCACCTTAATGCTGATTCGAATGGTAGCACTAAACCTATTTCTATCAAAATCACTAATCAGTGTAATCAATTTTATACAATGTCAATTGAATTTTTTAATAGATTTGGCTAATGACTTAGATTGAACCAATAATAAAAAATCACAACCAAAATGTGTAGGAATACATATTTATTCTTTGCTTGTTTATATGTTTGAATTGAACATAGAAGAATAAAGCATATAATAAGCCCATGTAAAATTCCGAGAAAAGGTAATTGAATAGTTCTATACTACTCAAAAGATAATTCCATACAATAGGGCTTGTGAAAATAGAGTAGCATAATGGGGTCCATCCTATGTTTGATTAAAGGAATTAATATAATCTTTATTTTCTAGTAGTAGTTGTCAATTTCCAAAACTTTAATATCTTCCAATTTGATAGCCAAAACTTAGATCTAGTTACCCCAAATGTATACAGGGGACAAATGGCTCTTTCTGTTTTCCATTAAATATTGCAAAGAAATAAAAGCACCATTGACACAATTCTAACATATATCATCCTACAACTATTTTGGTAGGATGCAAAAGTACTTTAGAGAACAATATCCCTAAAATTTCCAACTATCAATTCGGTAGGTCTAAATCTGTTGTAAATGGATACTGCCAAAAAGTCATATTTTAGGGGGAAAATTCTCTTTTTCTATTGTACTCACCCTTTTGAATATGTATAAAGTGTTTGTCAAGGAAATGCAATTAGTGACTATTGAATCTAGGGAAGAATTCTAGCTTGTTCACATGGAAATCCAAATTTCAAAAAACAAGTTACAACTGAATACACTATATTCACATCAAATATTTCTAACATCAAGGAGGGGTAAATTTTTTATTAAAACAATAAAAAGTTACAAAGCAAGGCCATTAAATAGCCCTATCAAGCTCCACCAAGTGATCCAACTATTGGGACAAATCCGAGGGTAGTTGAACCCGATCCACCAAATTCCAATCATGAATATGATTAGAAGCCCATTTAGCCAAACAATCAACAACGCCATTTTATTCTCTAGGAATATGAGTGAAAGTAATATACTCTAGAGAAGCACAAAGAGAGAATTTTTTCAACAATCAAGGCCAACTACAAACTCACATCATCTAAATGTCGCCTATTCAACAAGTTCACCACAACCTAGGAGTCAGACTCACATATGATCCTTTGCCATCCCAATTGACTGCCACACTCCACAACCAATAAAATAGCCCAAGCCTCCATTAAATTATTAGTATGAAGACCCTTATAAATAGAGAAGATAAACTAAACATCTCCAGAGCTATCTCAATCAACACCACCAATTCTAGCATGACCCAGATCTCCACGAGAAGAGTCATTAAAGCTGATTTTTAGGACTCCTTAAGGAGGAGGGGACCATCTTCCCTCACTATTCACCTTTAGGGTAGGATTTCTACATCTGTTGCACATGAGCTGCCATTGCAGAGGAGGAAGATGAAGATGATTACAACAATTGACATCATGAGGGTCCATTGACACAGTCAAATCACACTTAGCCGCAATAGTTTCCCCCAAATAATGTATAATTCTCCACCACATGTGAGGGGCTATCAACAATGCATCATGAAAAATCCACCTATTCCTCTCCAACCATAGGTTCCAGATAATAAAGGATGGGCCAAGAGCCCAAGCAGCTTGAAGAAAGGAGGTAGAAACAGGGGCTTTGCCCCACCGTTCCACAAACTCCGCCAATAAGGAAACATGCCAATAGGTCATATTCCACACCCTCCACCAGAAATGCCAAATCTCCCTAGCATAGGAACATTGGAATAAGAGATGATAGACACTCTCTTCACAACCACAACACATAACACACATAGAAGGGCCTTGGAAATCATGATTACATAAATTATCCCAAGTAAGACACCAATTTTGAGCCACTAACCACATGAAGAAATTACACTTGGGCCATGACAACTTGTGCCAAGCTTGCTTCCACTAAGGGACCTCAATATCCCCAAACAACTGCCTACCTAGCTGCTTATAACCAGTAGACACAGAGGACTTTCCAGTCAAATCCGAACCATCCCAAGCCAATACATCAATTCCCCTCAAAGAATTACAAGCACGGGAAGACAAAAGTTGGGAAAGCTCATGCCTATCCCCCTCAGACCCTCCAGGGAGCCACTCAGAAGGATGCTTCCAACAAAAACTCACAACCAATCCACAATGTTGCACAACCTTATAATGCTCCATGGTATTCCAGTCAGCCGCAATAAAAACATCACAAAGGGAATGGAGTTGAGGAAAAGGAGAGAGAATAGGAGGGTGACCATCCCAAGAATCTAACCAAAAAAGAGCCTAAGACCTCGAATGATAGATCTAAAAAAGTGCACGTTTAATTAACTGCACCCCCACTTATAAAGTATGAAAAATCATAGAACCACTCCCTTGCAGAGGATAGCGAGGAACCTCAAAAGAAGCCACACCCCAAAGATATTTATGGTTGAGAATACGAGCCCATAATTGGTGTTGATTGGTATACCATCGCCAATAAATCTTGGCAACAAGAACTTGCCTATTCAAAATAGCAGAGCGTAAACCAAGACTACCCTCCTTCTTTGGTCTACACATAGATTCACACTTAACAAGGCTCCACTTTGAAGAAATAAAATTACCACTCCAAAGAAATTGACATGAGAGAGCATCAAATTCTTTAAGGAAGTACATTGGTGCCACTTGAACAAAGCACTTGTAGATGGGAAGGGCCTGGATAAGAGACTTAAGAAGAGTCACTCTAATAGCTATAGACAACTATCGATGAGTCCAATGAGTAACTTTCCACCTCAGCTATTAGGAAACTTGCAGCCATCTAATGACAATTTCCACATAACCCAAAATAGAGTTTTACGCAAATAAGTGATAAAAATCCCCATGCAAGAGAATAGACAACATAACTATCAAAGATGACACAAGATATACCCTGGGAAAACCCTCAAGAGGGAAAAACCTAGCCTCTAAAAGCATCCACACTCCATGTATTACACAACAATGAAGACCCATTACAATACATTTGTAGAGACTCCATGAACACTTCTGAAGCACAAGCTATCCATGCATTCCATGTGACCAAGCATGAATCCACACATCCCATGCCATGCTTCAAACCCTCACACATGGACAAGCTCAACCTACTAACCTACAACCAACTCTCCAACACTAAACAACTACCCTTGTGGTTCATTTTATAGAAGCAAGCTCCCACAAAACCACCAAGTGGCATTACATAAACCATGTGCCCAAAAACCTAAACTTACAAAATCATGTGACCCCACATTTAATATTGGGTACTTTATTATATTTTATTTTTTCCCCAATATTAAATAATTACATTTTACAATTAAGTCTCATTGTTACAAACAACATAAAGTGGCCCCAACATTATAAGTCCTAGTGATGCACATGGGTATGTGCAGGATCATCATGGAAAAAATAGGCCCTTTAAGTGGCAAAAAATTCAAAAAAATCAGAGTTAGGAAACTTCACATAAAATTTTGAATAAGTTATCTATATTATTTCAAAAATATGTAAGAATAAAATTTGTAGTAAATTTAATATAGTTTCTAAATTACTAGGTTTATTTACAAAAAAGTAAAATCTATTTGGTGAAAATTTGAAATTTCAATACAACTAATAGGGGAAAATAAGAAGTAGGTGTTTGTCTGACCACCCTAACCATATTAAAATGATAATATTTTTTTATAAGATTTTAGATATAATTAGAGGACTCATATCCCGATGTGATGCATATTTTTTGTAATTTTTTTCCAAGTAAATAATTAACTATAAATTTTTTATTACAACTTTTAAAAAAATATAAAGACTCGTATGTCTAACCACCTTAACTTGGTCAAAAATTCATGAAATTCATTTTTTTCTTTTTTAACCTTATAGTATGTGAAGCATAGAATGTGATGCATGTTTTGGATTCAAAAAATATGATACCGTTTGAAAGCTATATATGTTTTTCAATTAGCCTAAAAATCAGGACTTTAGTCATAATTCAATAGAAAATGAATAATAATTATTTATTAAATTCAAAGTAAAGAATAATTTATATTGGTGGAACGCTAAGAGTCTCCTTTAAAAACCTTTTTCGTTTCATCAATTTTGGGTAAAAAAAAAGTTCTCATCCACATAGCCATCATATTGCCACTTTTTGTCCTATCATGATCCTGCACATACCCGCATCCATCTAGGTACCCCTGGGTGCACCACACACATAATAATAAATTAAACATTATGCAAGGTGTACAACACCTAATTCTAACATTAGCTTATCAAGCAATAGCTGCCAAGAGGACCTAGGCTGACGACCAACAACAAGAGGAATACCCAAATAGAAAAAGGGAAGAGACCCTATTTGAAACCGCAAAATAGCTACAATCCGCCGCTAGATAGCCTGAGGAGTATTAAAGAAGAAGATAGAAGACTTTTTCTCATTGAATTTCTGGCCTGAAGCCGCAAGGTAGATATCCAAAGCATTTCTAAAGGATTTAGCCTCCCGAATACGATCCAAACCTATAAGAGAGGTGTCATCCACAAACTGAAGATGAGAAAGCGTTGGCAGGCCCAACCCCCACTACCAGCCATGAATCAAGCTTTGTGAAACCCGAGATTTAAGAAACCGACCCAGCCCCTCCGCCATTATAATAAACAAATAAGGAGAGAGTGGATCCCCCTAACAAAGGCCCCTAGTAGCCCCAAAAATCTCTAAAGGTTCATCATTCACAATAACCAAAAAAGAGGAAGAGGTCACAGAGCTCAAAGTCCAGCTCACCTAATCAGAAGAGAAACCAAAGGCCAACATAATCTTTCGAAGAAAAGTCCATTTAACTCTATCATAAGCTTTAGCCATATCCAACTTGATAAACATAGACCTATCCTTAGAGGTTGCCACAAAATGAATGACCTCAGACACAATCACCACCCTATCCAGAATTTGATGACCCGCCACAAAGTCACCTTGCTCCTCAGAAATGACAACAGGAAAACAATATTTAAGCCTCTTAGCAATCAATTTCATAATAATCTTATACACCACATTACATAGCACAATAGGTCTAAGCAATTCAAGCCTATCAGCACCTTCCTTCTTAGGAATGAGAACCAAAAAAGTAGCATTCAAGGCATGAAGCATCTGTTTGCTATGAAGGGACTCCCAAACCACCTCCAACAAATCTAGCTTCACAATATCCCAAAAATCCTAGAAAAATTCTACTGGGAAACCATCAAGGCCAAGAGCTTTCCCCTTATTCATCCTAAACAAAACCTCCTCCAATTTTGACAAAGTAATTGGGCCAATACAAGAAGCATTCTAATCATTAGAGATCAAAGAAGGAGTGCAAGCAAGGACCATATTCTCCTCAGCCTTTGTAGGAATTGAATCCTTAGTAAATAGATTGGAGTAGAATTGACGAGCCTCTCTAGACAAAGCCTGTTGTGAAGAGATTGAAAGACCCTCTGGATTAACAAGAGAAGAAATAAAACTTATTCCGACGAGCTTGCACCGAATGATGGAAGAAAGTAGTATTCCTGTCACCCTCTTGAAGCCAATCAATCCTAAACTTTTGTTTCGATAAATATCCTCATGAAGCTCCCACTCAGCCTGCGCCTCAGCATGCCCAAGAGCCTCCAAGAAACCCAAATCCCAAATTTGGCAAGTAATAACAGCAAGGCGATCCTGCGCATCTCTTTTCCTGGCCCGAAAATTACCAAAACTCAATCTATTCCATCGCTTAAGATGATACTTGCCATATTATAGCTTCTTAACTAGAGAATACATAGTTGTATCATATGCAAGGGCTCTATCCCACCACCACTAAGAAACAAGATCACCCAAAGAAGAATCACGAAGCCACATAAGATGAAATTTGAAAGGTGGATTCTTTAGAATTGGAAAAGTTGAAGAAGAAACCTTAATTGGCTGATGATCAGAGCCACACCAGTCAAAAATCTCAGAGAAAGTGACCAAGCTACCGCCCACCCAAGAACTAGAGACTAGGAATCTATCTAGCCTCTCAGAAATCACTTCAGGCCCACTTCGTCTATTATTCCGAGCGAAGATTTCATTAGAGGGTTTAACATCAACTACAGCAAGAGAATCCACATTAGTCTGAAATAGATCTAAAGTAGGACCAAGCCTCGGCAGCCCTCCTCTTTTCTCCTCCAAACTCAACATAGAATTGAAATCACTAGCTAATATCTAAGGCAGAAGAGGTGCACAAGACCTAACATACCTGATATGAGCCCAAAGCTAGATTTTACCACAAATGTCAATCAGAGCATAAACATTACTAACAAAAATAGTCTCACCAGATTCGAAAACCAAAGCCACCACAAAAATAGAAAACTGGCTAGAAATCCACCAACGAGGAACAACCTTACGTGGATCCCAGAAAAGAGATAGACCTCCAAAGTTTACCCTAGAACCAATACACTGAAATTGGCCAGCAAACCAAATATGAGGAGCATGTTGAAGCATGAGGTCCACCCGAAGCTTAGTCTCCTGAACACAAAAGATATTTGGAGAATGAACCATAATCAAATCGTAAATAGTCTTTTGATGGGAGGTGCTATTCAACCCCCTTGCATTCCATGTAAGAATAATAATGAGGAAGGTTGAGAGAAGTGAGCCTCAATGCTCTTAACAGACCTAGATTCCACCAACAAATCCCCAGTAGATTCAATCTTGTCCACATCCTTCTTACGACCAACTTTAGAAGAATTTTTGAAATTCTCATTCTTGAGAGGGCATTCCAGCACCCCCAAAGAAGGAGACGATCCCCTACCTTTACTTGAAGAGAACACCTCCTTAGCTAAATCTACCAATGCAATATCATCCAACACGTCTGTAGAGGCACCAACAGGCTCAGATATCCCTTGCTCCAAAGCCAAAGACTTATGGTGAACAACAATTGCCTACTCCAGCCCTGTATCCAGCCCAATATCCATACCAGTGGCCCTAGAAGAAATCTCAATAGGAATCCCTTCCTCCAAAGCCTAATTATTTAGGACCTCAAAATGATTGAAACCTTGATCACTCTGTCTATCCTTATAGGCCCGCTTCTGACCTCTCCTTTTAGCCCTTGGCTTAACAGGAATAAATCCATCCTTATCAGGTCCACCCTCAACCACAGGTGCCTTGCCTTTATCCCCCTTCTCCACCAAATGCCTAGAAGAATGAGAAGAAGAAACCCTCGCCGCTTTGGGTACTTGAGGACATTGGCACCGAAGGTGTCCATACTCATGAAAAAAGTGACAATGAAAAGGAAGGGACTCATAATCTACCTATTGAATCCACGAGGTAGAGCCAATACAAATTTCCAAAGAATCTAGCAAAGGGTTATTTAAATCAATTTCAACAAAACTGTGAGCATAAGAGAATACCTTTTTATCCAAAGTATTCTAAGTAATGCCAGTCGGCTTCCCCAACAAAGCAGTAATCCGGTGCAAAATATTCTCCCTCCAAAATTCCAACAAAAGCCATGGTAGATGGACCCAAACAGGGATCCATTTAGGCAGATCCTTGACTGCATTAAAACCTCCATACCAGGGCTTAATGAACAAGCCAACCTGATTGTAAAAATATGATCCACCCTCAAAAACATGATTATGATCTGAGATGCAGGAAAAATCAACCATGAAATAGCCATTCGCTACCACCAAAAGATCAAAATCCACTTCAACCTGCCAGGTCCGACGAATCCAAGACTCTAAAGTTGAGAGAGGGACACAAATACCCAAGAAATTACAAATTAGAACATGTTGGCTCCAATAAGATATGTCCTCCTGAACCAATTCAGGAGAAATAACCAGAACATAGCGGTCTTGACTCTGCAGCAAGCAGTCGTTCACTTTCTTGAGCTTAGAGCTCTCACCCACAAAAGACGATTCCATCTTTTGTGCATGCATGGCTATCGAAAAATCTTGAGATGGCTTTGCCCCAACAATCACCAGGATTTTGGAAGCCCCTGCCATAACCCCACACCAAACCCAAAATGCAGTACAAACCCCATGTTGTAGACAAAACCACCCCTCGCAACGCAGAACACTCCCCCAGTCAACCAAATGAAGATCCAACACTAGCACAAGAGAAATTAAGGACATGCAAAAAGAAAATGCCACATGCAGGTCATGGCCTATCATAGGCCATGAGTCCACACTAGAGCCTTTCCAAAAGACTTCATCGTGCACATCAAGTATTTCTAAGAAATGCTAGAAATTTTTTAATTTATAATTCATATCCAAAGATTAAATTTGGGAAATAAGCTAATTAGAAAACCACCAAATATGTTGATAAATAGTTCCATGCTTCAATAGAGATTATTATAAGTTATAACAACGTGCATTCAATATTCATCTCACAAATGATAGAGAAAAACTTCAATGGACCTCTTTAGCCCATTCCACAGAAAGTGATTTGGCTTTGTCCAATAGAAAAGACTTCCCAGTTCTTGGGCATCCACATACATACAAACTTCCAACTTTTTCTTTATATATATATATATATATATATATACGTCTTGCAAAAATCAAATAAAATTTTGAGGTCTTCTTCATGGAAGATAAGTGATTTTGGCAATTGAGATAAATGCAAAGTTATCTTTACTGCAAGAATATGTGAGGAATCTCAATGAAAAAATTGAAGCATACTCTATTACATGTATTCTAAAAACTTTCAGGATGTTACTTTTAAACTTCAATAATCAAAGATCCAAGATCCATTAATGACTCCTACATCTATGAAGAAGTGCAATACTTATAGGATTCCAATTTGGTATTTGGTTGGTTACATTATTTATTTTCTTTCTTTGAGACTTTTTCAATCGAGGTACATCATCTTCCACCATTGTTACTTATCAATCAATAACCTAAATTTAATTATATCTTGAACACCAAAAAAACAAATTGAAAAATTAGATTAAAAATTTACCTTGCATACTTCTGCATTTCACAAACTTTATTTGGAAACTACTCTTACAACTAATCAAGAATAAAACTGTAAAACAAAAGCAAAAATAGAAATAACATATATATATAGATTCAAAATTATATTTTACTATATGTAGATTATGCTCACTTGATGGAGATTCATACATGTCTATATATTATATGTTAGTCTAAATCTATATATGTACAATTGGGAAAAAGATAATTCAGCCCTACAAACACTGAAATCGTAATAATCTCAGCTCTATGTACCAGGCAAAGAAATTTTCCCTACCTAATCAAGTATTGATTGATGTGGAACAACAATTTCCCAATTCAAATCCAAGATACAAAGAAACCATATATGCAAGATATTGGCAATCATTGACCCATGAATTATATCCAACCTCAAGAGGAATCATTTGTAATGTTTGCAAGGATTGCAAGGATTGGAAGAATTTTGGAAAGGTTTGAACTCATCACCAAGTTTAATTTGAATTTTATTCAGGTAAGATCTCACCTTGTTTATGTATAAATGTTCTTAAATTTGATGTTGTTGTGTGTAAATCTCTTCCTGTTTTTGGTAAATATTTTTTTTGTATGTGTTAAGTGTGTTAGGTTGGCTACCCAAATCTGGTTGTGTGAAACCCATGTGTGGGGATTGAGGTAGAGAGATCCCCATATGGGCTTGTTTTAGCTTTGAAATAAATGGTTATGAATACCATGTGTTTAAAAATTGGTGGTATGGGTGGAAGAATCGTTTAAAGGAGGTTGTTGTTTTGAAAATTGAAGTATTGGAAGTGCATGAATGTAAATTTTTAGCCTCTTGGTTGTGATCTTCTTATCTCTCCCTTTAAAACCAAAAAAGTGGTTTTTGTGTTGTAATATCCATTTTTTCTAAATGTGTGTTTATGTAATATTTGTGGATACTTGTGAAATTCCTTCCCTTTTGTTTTAGGGCTTCTTGTGTGTAACTCAGTCTCTTTAGTCCCCTCCTAGTGTATGTATATCTTATTATTTCCAAATTTCATCGGGTCAATTAATCACATGATACTAAGGGTTCTCTAAGGAAAGTTACATTTTAATTAAGTTTTTGACTCTAATAAGTATCATGTGCAACAAGTTTCATAATGATAATAAGGGTTCTCTAAGGATAGTTTCATTTTAATTAAGTTTTTGACTCTAATAAGTATCATGTGCAAGAAGGGTATGTGCAGGATCATGATGGGCCAAAAAGTGGCAATGAGAAAAAATCACATTTTGAATTGGCTCAAAAATGCGGAAATGGCCTAGTTGACTTTTCTAGGTTCGGGTAACAGTACTTCTACCCGAACCAAAAACCAAAGGTAGTTTCCACAAATCGGATATCCGATCCAAATCGGATATCCGATTTCTGGAAACTGTATATTAAAAAACAACCAACTCTTCAATTTCATTTTTCATTGTTTGACGCGCGCGCAAGAGGTGAATCCCAAATCTGATATTCGTTCTGATCCGATATCCGATTTGAAAGGTATGTATTTGTTTTTTTCGATCTTGTAATCGATTTTTCAATAGATTTTGTTAAGTTTATTTAGGTTTTATTAAAAAAAATTCAAAAATATGGTTTTGTATTGATTTTTTATTAAAACTTAATGTTTTGAAATGGATCTTGATTAAAAATTAGTGTTGTTGATGTATTTTTATCAAAAATAAGAGTTTGTTATTGATTTTTGTGAAAAAGTATGGTTTTTTTTGGATTTTTACTAAAAACTAGGGTTTTTTTACAATAATTTCATTTATATTGTGTAATTTCAATTAGTTTAATTAGTTTTTAACTTTAATCAGGTATTATGGCTGTGAATGTAAATCCACAAATGCCAAATGCTCCACCACCTCCACAGCCAAATGCTCCACCACCTCCGCAGCCACCAATTGAAGACTTAATTGGTGAAAAATTGGGGCAATTGAGGGGCATTTGTGAAATTTATCAGACAATGCCTCGATTGAGAGATATGACAAACACATTGAGAGAAATAATTAAAAATATAGAAACCCTCTCCACCCAACATAATTCTTTTTATTCATGGCGAGAAGACATGAGGGAGTATTATCGATGTGGATTGTCTTACGATGATGTGAAAGATCTCCAAATAACCAAAGCCCAAATAGCCTCTTTATTCATTGACCCCCGCACCGGTTTGCCAGTGAATGTTAATAGAACAAAACTTTCCATAAAATGGTGCATGCATAGGGACATTGTTGCTAACTTTTGGGATCGTTGGTGTATGGTTTTTGATAAACCACCGAACAATAATTCTGACATACCATTTTACTTTATTAAAAAATTATATGTTGAGTTTGTGTTAGGGCATCATGTCAATTACTTTGACATTAAACCCTTCCAGGGCGTCGGTGGAGGTATGCCCCAGGATAGACCAGGGGCAGTTAGAGTAGTCCCACCCAAATGTTCCCCTTCCTCCCCTTCCTCCGCCACCTCCAATATATCATCCAGAGATTATCGAGGATGCATCCACACAGACTATTAGGCTATTCACTCTTTGAGTGGTCATTTGGTTTCGCATGCTTCTACAGTAGCTCAGCCACATTTTGGTTATGTTGGTGAAAGCTCCAGTGCTGCTGCATCATCCTCCTCAGGTCCACATATTTGTGTGCCACATGCTTGCACTATGTGCACCAGATATGCTTGGGTCCTCTTGTACAACCCGCTGAGCATCCCTTGGACACTTCTGATTATGACCTCCATGATGTGGACATTATAGATCAGTCGCAGGGGAGTGGAGCGCACCCTACAGAGTCCTCTCCTGCTAGAGAGGGAGATGCTAGAATAGTGACACAGGTAAGATTTAAGTTGTAATTTCATAACTTGCATTTGTTTTTAAATGAATATTAATAAGAGATAGTATCAAGTACTAATATTTATTTACATGGTCTATTTAACAGTTGATGTCTGAGGAGGAGCTCGCACGGGTGACTGATAGCACCCTTAGGGCCATTTCATTTGGCTTGGACACACGCAGTATATATTTTCGCACTCACTCGTTTACATTTTATATTATATACTTTCTTGTCATTTGAATTGTCATTAATGAAATTATATAATAGCTTATATGTTTATCTTGTTTTCCTCCTGTAGGAAATACCCAGTGTGAGTGAGGTGCAGCCTCGTCCAGACTATGGAGGTGCAAATCTAGATAAGGGGAAGGTAATTGAACTCAAATTGGATTGAATTAAGATTTTTAAGATCTTATATTGATTATACATACATCGACATAGATTGGTAGTTTCATATGTACTTGTCAATTTTATTTACAGGCAATTATGAGCTTTACAGATATGTTGACAAGGGACACACCGCCTAGAGGAGTAGTTATTGGAACACCTCAAAGAGTAGGTGTTGAAACCCTCAAAGAGGAGGTGTCGAAACACCTGAAGGAGATAAAGAAAAAGATCAACCTAAAGAGGTACATGTGCTTATTTTATTTTGTGTTTGGTAAATAAGTTCTTATTACCAATAATCATATGCTAACTTGGATCAATTTTATGTTTTTGTTCACATATATAGATTGGCATTTCAAAAGTTGATTTGGTATATTCTAGGACTCCTGACCCTTTGAAGAGACGTATATTTCAGGTAATCAAGATTTCAATTTTAGAGTTCAATTAAAATTCAATGTATATTGATTTTGATGTTAATTATTCGATTTTAAATTATATAGTATAACTAATCTCAATTGTGGTTTGAATTTTTCTTGTGTAGCTACCTTCAGAGCCAACGAGTGCTTCAAAGAGGCTCCATTTTGATGATCCACCAGTAGTTTAGGATGAGATAGACATTTTGGCATGTAAATTTTGAATACATATTGAGATGGCATATGCCACATTTTGTAAAACTTTGTTTGAGTTGGCGTCGATGCCATTTTTGTATATGGACATACACTTGATTATTGGATAATTTGATATATAGAAGTTGACAATTGAAATTTAATTTGTTCCTCATGTGCATGATTAAACTCTTTGAAAATTTTATCTTGAGCAATGGTTAAATATCAATGTACAATAGCTTAAAACTAAATGGTTATATTATGTAGTTTATATTTATATCGCTGATTACATTGCATTACACATCTTTCAAACTCAAATCATTAATTCACATTGCATAACTAACAACTAGATGTTCATAGATGAAAAATTTTCAATTACAATATAGTTCTTACAAAGTCAACCTAAGCAGTTATGCAATTACTTCACATTGCATAACTAAAAACTATGAGCAGTTGTCAATTGCATTTGTTTGTCATTGAATTCTATGAGACCACATTTCTTTGAAGTTTTTTTCAAATAGTCCACTGCCTTGTCTATGCTACCACATTTTTCATACATGATAGTGATCACATTAAGTTGTAATAAATTAAATGATAGCCTATGGCTATTTAATTTATACTCATTTTATTTAAATGGATGAGGCTAACTGATAGGGTAGGGTTGGATGGAACAATGACTGTTCCATGCTCTGGGTCTTGCTTGCAAGATCTCCTTGGTGTCTTACTTCGACACCTTAACCTTTAGGACCTTCTTCATGTTTAAGTACCCCTGGTTCTCCTAGCCAACCCCACTACCATCACAAATCAACCTACCAAGTCAATCTTGGTGCAATGTCTCTAACTCTTCCTTAGCCCTTAATCTACCCTAAAGACTAACATTCTCCAAGAACTAAATCCCTTAATCTACCCTTAATTAGTAAAATGAGTTCCAAAACTCATTAAGCCTTTCCACTCCTTATCCTCCTGATCACTCCTAATCAAGACATGTTCCTAAGTCTCTAACTCTATCTCAATGGTCAAAAGAAACGAACTAACTACAAAAGAATGCTTGAACCTAAGAAACTAGCTACCTACTATTCCACACAATGCTTAGAAGACAATTGCACTACATTCTACACAATTCACAGTGTCAGGATCACTCCATTAACACACAATTCAAAGCAAAAACCAAAAAAATTACACAAATTTATCACTGTCTTCTCTTGTAATCATAAATTTCCAATAATGAAAAAGCTTCCAACCTTCCTCTCAGGTCGAGGCACACCCTATATAGGTCAAAAAAAGTAGTTATGCCTCCCCTTGGTCATACATTGTAGTTACCTTGTGGCAAATTTGCAAAAATGTACCATTTTGCACTTTTTGCCAATGTCTAGTAAACTGAGTTTATAATCTCATCAATAAAATGAGTTCCAAAACTCATTAAGCCTTTCCACTCCTTATCCTCCTGATCACTCCTGATCAAGACATGTTCCTAAGCCTCTAACTCTATCTCAATGGTCAATATGACCTTGAAAGTAACACATCAAAAACAAAAATTTCTCCTAGACTTCCTAATTGCCTAGTGTTTTCTAGGTGCTCCTGCACCACCAACCTTCCTTGATATTATTGTGTAATTTATTATTTTCAAGAGAGGCCGACCTCCTTGAAGAGTCACCTTATTTTGTATAAATACGAGGTGATGTTTGTTCATTTCCTCAATCAAGTTCATTCAGCATAATTTGCAATCCAAGCAAATGTTTGCACTTGAGCAAGTGCTTCAGCAATAGGCCGATTTCAAGGAGAAGCACCCAAATACATCGAATCGCTCTGAGCTGCATCGGAGCGACGTTTTCCCTTAAGAGTCCAAAGTGCTAAAAGGAAGCAAACTTTGACGAACTATTTCTCGAAAAATTGTGATGCTTACAAACTCTTCGTCTGAGGATATGGGATTGTGTTGAGACCATCTACAATAAAATCTCTCGGTTTTTGCTATCTCGAAGGCGTTTTCCCATGGTGATGAGTTTTCAGTTGAGGGAAAAGTTGTCAAATGCAAGCAGTGTAAAGTTGCAAAGTGGTGCAACTTTCATTCTTGAACTCGTACGACCCAACAGACTGTTCCAACACGTCCGTATGGGTACATTTATGCTAGGTATGGTTCTCTTTTGCACCCAAATACGTCGAATCACTCCGAGATGCATCAGAGCGGTGTTTTCCCTTAAGAGTCCAAAGTGCTAAAAGATAGCAAACTTTGACGAACTATTTCTTAGAAACCGTGATGCTTATAGACTCTTCATCTAAGGATATGGGATCATGTTGAGACCATCTACAATAACCTCTCTTGGTTTTTTCTATCTTGAAGGCATTTTCCCATGGTGATGAGTTTTCAGTTGAGGGAAAAGTTGCCAAATGCAAGCAGTGTAAAGTTGCAAAGTGGTGCAATTTTCATTCTCAAACTCGTACGACCCAATGGACTATTCCATCATGTCTGGATGGGTACGTTTACGTTAGGTATGGTTTTCATTTGCACCCAAATACGTCGAATCACTCCGAGCTGCATCGGAGCAGCGTTTTCCCTTAAGAGTCCAAAGTGCTAAAAGACAACAAACTTTGACGGACTATTTCTCAAAAACCATGATGCTTACAGACTCTTCATCTGAGGATATGGAATTGTGTTGAGATCATCTACAATAACCTCTCTCGATTTTTTCTATCTCGAAGGCGTTTTCCCATGGTGATTAGTTTTCAGTCGAGGGAAAAGTTGCCAAATGCAAGCAGTGTAAAGTTGCAAAGTGGTGCAATTTTCATTCTCAAACTCGTACGACCCAACAAACTATTCCAAAACATCCAGATGGGTACGTTTACGCTAGGTATGGTTCTCTTTTGCACCCAAATACGTCGAATCGCTCCGAGCTGCATCAGAGCGACGTTTTCCCTTAAGAGTCCAAAGTGCTAAAAGGCAACAAACTTTGACGGACTATTTCTCAAAAACCGTGATGCTTACAGACTCTTCGTCTAAAAATATGGGATCATATTAAGACCATCTACAATAACCTCTTTCGGTTTTTTCTATCTCAAAGGTGTTTTCCTGTGGTGATGAGTTTTCAATTGAGGGAAAAGTTGCCAAATGCAAGCAGTGTAAAGTTGCAAAGTGGTGCAACTTTCATTCTCGAACTCGTATGACCCAACAGACTGTTCCAAAACATCCGGATGGATATGTTTACGCTAGGTATGGTTCTCTCTTGCACCTAAATACGTCGATTCGCCCTAAGCTGTATCAGAGCGACGTTTTCCGTTAAGAGTCCAAATTGCTAATGTCAATGAAACGTGGGGGCAGAAATATTTAAGGTTGGATCAGGATTTTGCAAGTCCTAGCTCTTGCTCAATCAACTTGAATCAATTACATGGAAAATGAAATTCACAATGAACATTTTACTTTTTTGTTTTTCGAAAAAGTGGCAAGCCACTATAATTTATTATATATAAATGGAAGATATTACAAAACCTGGTTCAAATGAGCATACCGACAGGAAAGAACCAAGAAGAAAACCTCTGGTTGTAGCTCGATTAAGTACAATGGCAGATATTTGAACCGTATTTCAAAAAAAATCACAATATATAGATTATGCCTATACACAATTATGACCTTTTTACATTGTTTCACATTTCAAAATTTAGTTTTTACAAAAATTGCCTATTTGAGGCATTCAAGGCATAGTCTTCCACAAGAGTAGTATGTTGTCGTTGTCATTTTCGAGTAGTGCCTATTTGACAAGCACCTGTACAAACCATCAAGGTAGCAGTTAAACTACATACAATAGAAAATATGCTTAGAATAACTAGTCGATATTATTGTAATTTGTCACATACCTCTCTGAAAGGATCATAGTTGCCTATTGTTGAAGCAGGTCCATGAGCAATCGTGGCAAGAATATTGCAAAATTTCTCAAATGATAAATCTATATTGTAACAACAAAAAATATGCTTAGACTAACAAAATCATATTAATCTAAACATACTGAATGATGATGAATTGGTAATGCAAACTATAAAAGATGCTTTGAATAACCAATCTATATTAAAGTAATATGTCGCATACCTCTTTGAAAGGATCAGTGTTGGCTATTGTTGTAGCAGGTCCATGATCAATTGTGCCAAGAATATAGCAAAATTTGTCAAATGATATATCTATATTGTCACAACAAAATAGAAGCTTCAGCATTGTACTTTCCATTCTTGAATATGCTATTCAAGTGTGCCTGAAGGGTCATCTCTTTGCTTAAGAGTATCCAATATTGCTTCATGATCAGCATTACTAAGTGTCCATAGTTGTTTTGTCTTTGGTTTGGCATGATGCTTCAACAACTTAACATTTGTTGCTATAACAAGGTGTGAATACATGAGAATGGTTTTGTGTTTCTCATAGTCTTCAAATGCAGGTATGCCATTCTTCCTAATCATGGATGTTCGCAACCAAGTTCCTCCAACCACAACTGAACCTGTAGGATACACGGATCCATCATCATCTTCCATCGATTGTGTTAGCTTGTGCTTTACCTGCACACATCGAGCCAACCAATATTTTGATCTCTCTTCATTCCCCTGCGGTGTAACAACTGCAAAAACATGTCTTGGATGTAGTAGATCTGAAAGCCGGTCATAATCAAATGAACTTTCCATTGTGTAATTTTTCATGGATATAGTTTGAGATAAAGGAGTTAGATATTGTGGAACCCATGTATCCACCCACTCACTTGACTCGCATTGATCCCACTCGCACTAAATACAACTCTACAAAAACAAGCCAACTGTCGTGTCCAAATGGTCCATGTGCTTGCATCTGAGCTTTGAAACAAATGCATCTTTGATTGTATGACAATCCAATCTGCCTCTGATTATACCCTCCTCAACCAACCAAAAGGATTTTTGCACTGTTGAATCAAGTGTCCCTCCCTGTGACAATGCTGAACTACACCAATCAACAATAGAACATGCATCACTGAATTTTGCACCTGAAATCTTCAATTGCTCCTTAGCTAGAGCTCTTTTTACACATGCTCCCCTTTCCCATGCCCAGCTTCAAAAAAACTCCAAATATTAGGTACACCCCTCTCTACATGCATTCTACTCAACCAATAAAACATACGAGCATTCTTGAATTGACCTGTACAGTTATCTAACCAAATGAGATGTCAGCCCAGTGCTATATCATGCTCCTGCAAGAACTAAAAAAAATTCTCGAAACAATGTTGGACATACTCAGATGAGTGAGATCTATCATCACTCATATAAAAATGATACTCTCTGATTATCTTTCGATCCCCCTTTGTACTATCAGATCCATGTCTAAACGTTATGTGGACAAAAATAGCAATCTGAATAGAATTGTAATACTGAGATTGTACCTCGTTTTGTGGTTGCAATGTGTAGTTTTCAGCAAAATCAACCACTGATATAATAGTGCCAATCGGAAAAGAGTCCTTACATATCCTGAATTGTTGATCCAACCACTGAGACCTATGACTATGCCTTGCATATTTGTAGAAAAGATTGTCCTTAAAATCTGAAATAAAATCAGCAACACTGCATTCTTTTGTAACTAACTCGCATCTAGAACCTTCACCTCCACTCTACAAAGTATATTTGACTATCTCATATCTCTTTTTCTCAACAAGATTCTTTCCAAATTCATGTTCCGAACGCTCATGAAAACATTGAACAAACTTTGACAAGCCACCACATTGTGAGCACTTCGCATTTAAACAATCATTTCTATAGAAAAAGGAACCATCATCCCTAGAACATAAAAATAGATCTAGCAAGTCCCTTGATGATTTCGGAAGATGCATTGCACCACACTCCTGCAACATTTCATTAGTATGCAAAGTAGAACGGATATAGCATAATAGTTCATGGTACATTGAAAACTCCACATGGTATTTGCAACAACAAGTATTACGACTCTTAAGAGGCACACAATAGAATGGTTTCAAACCTTCAAAAGTTCTTTGCGAGATTTCCATATTTGGATGTGTTTGATTAAATTTGCTGAACAACATTGTTTGGCTTGATTCCAAGAAATGTTTAGGATGCGGTGTACGGTCTCAATTGCCAATTCTTAACTTTAAAACATCCTTTGCATTGGGTGATACTCTAAAGTTATCATGCCAAAATTGTTGAATTGTCTACTTTACATTATCGGTTAGCTTCTTATCAACACGTGTAAGCCTTCCGACAAAAGCCCATGTATCATTTTGAAGAGGATCATCTATTCTTTCTCTTCTTGCAAGTGCTCTATCCAAAGTTTTACGATTTAAGTCAAAATCGATACAAGTTTGTCTCATAAAGCGAGCCTTTTTCAATTGATGGATTACTATGGCAGTGGTAATGACTCTCTGAGCAGCTCTCTTATCTTTTTCCTTGTTATTTTTTCCAATAGATTTGAGAGCATTAAAAATATTTTTTACAATAATAGAATTTTTTTCGGTCCTCTTGTTCAGACGAATCTTCAATTTGGCTAGCAAAGGTCTCATATTTTGCATCTTTAGCAATTGTACAAAAAGTTGGCATTGCTCGGTCAATGTCTTATCGCTAAAATACTGGTTGAAAAGTATTCTAGCCCACAACTGAATAGTTCATGTTGACCTCTTGCCTTCAAAATTGTTTATAATGTTATCATCAATTTCAACTAACCATTTAGGGGTCCTTGAAGGTCTTGAATTTGGAATACCTCTTTCTTCCACACAAGGTTCTTTATTTCTCGTGTAATCTGGTGAAACATAATTTACACTTGCTTCAATATTATGTTCAACATCTTCATTTCCAACATTTTCACCTTGAACATTTTCAATATCAATTTGAACAATTTCATTCCCAATTTCAATATCATGCTCAAAATCTTCAATTCTAGCATTTTCATTATCAATCTCAATATTTTCATTCCCAATTTCAATATCATGTTCAACATCTTCAATTCCAACATTTTCATTATCAATTTCAATATTTTCATTCCCAATTTCAATATCATGTTCAACATCTTCAATTCCAACATTTTCATTATCAATTTCAAAATTTTCATTCCCAATTTCAATATCATGTTCTACATTTTCACCTTCAACATATTCAATTTCCTCATCACTTGAAAGACCATAGGGCTCAGGTTCACCAATATTTAACATACCTTGTCTTTTCTTTCTATGAACTTCTCTATCTCTTTGTCTATATCCTTCAATTTGTTCTTTTGTCAGCTTTCTCTTACATTTTTGCTTCCGACGACTGCTGCTCCCTATTATACCAAATAAAAGATGCTAAAAAATCAATATGTATGACAAATTTGAGTACAAGAATCTCCTAAAAGTTTATCTTTGTCTCTTCTTGTCTGAAACTGTGCGTTTGTCACCTGCAAAGTGATGCAAACAGAATGCAGGGTCCGTTGGAATGCACAAAAACGGCCCACATGAGGTTTTTCTATGGCCCACAAATCGGATATCCGATTTGAATCGGATATCTGATTTATAAAATATGTTCTCCAATGGTAAGATTCAACCTCTGCACAATGGAGTTCCACAAATTGGATATTTGATTTGTACACACATCGTCCAAAGGGAGAGGGAGAGGGAGAGGGGGAGAGGGGGAGGGAGAGGGAGAGAGAGAGAGAGAGAGAGAGAGAGAGAGAGAGAGAGAGAGAGAGAGAGAGAGAGAGAGAGAGAGAGAGATGGAAGGGGGAGATAGGGAGTGGTGTTGTGGGAGGGATAGAAGGA